>BQNB010001948.1:0-72419 GCA_026074375.1 Tanacetum coccineum | reverse complement strand
ATGATTCAATTTGGGGGATAAACGGGGTAATGAAGTTAGCTATGTTTTTTTCAAGTTATTGCACCGTTAGTCTTTTTGGACTAACGATGTAACACAAAAGGACATGTGGTGTAATGGGTTGGGGAACGTTGGGTTTGTTAAGTGGGTTGGTTAAATTGTGTTTGGGCTGGGATATTTTAGGCTTTGGATCTGGATGGGTTTGGTTATAAAAAAAATTGGGCTTTAGGATTATAAAGGGTTTATATAAATATGTAATGGGCTGACCCGGCCCACTAAAATGGGTACGGGTTGGCCCATTTTGTCATGAGTAGGTTTTCGGGTTCGGTTTTTTTATGCTTATTTTATTGCCGTGTCTCGGGGTTGACTTTTGACTTTGACTTTTTTTGACTGGTTGACTTTGACGTTTTCACGCTCTTTCATTTCGTGCTTGGTTTTGTCCGTTTTGCTTCGTTTTTGTCTTTTTCTCAATATCCGTTTCCTGTACAACACAAATAGCAAAACAAGCCTATATTTGGCATTTTATGTTCGTTTTTGGTCATTTAGGCTTGTTTTTATAGGTAAGTGGTATGTGTAATTAAACACATACCAAAATCCCCCATACTAAGATATTGTCGTGTCCTCACGCAATGCCATAAGTAAACACTTAAGAAAACTAAGAATCTCAATCCCCCTCGACTTATTACCTCGAAAAGTAGCTAAGTGTTCATCAAAGGGAATTAAAGAATCAATAGCTTTGAAAAGCCTTGTTTTGACCATTTTTAAATATATACACTTATTACCACACATATTTTTGTATTTTTCATTTTCTTATTTTTTTTGTACTTTTTCTTTTTAAGCAACTAACATGTTTGACTTTCGTTATTTCATAACTTTGAGGGTCATAGAACTAGACGCACTTTAATCCTAAAATGCTCAAAAAGATAAATTCATCGTCCTCGACTTTTCACTTATCCCAAACCAAGCTCAAAAACAAAATCACCATTAAATATAAGTTAAGATGCTAACACTACTCATATTTGTAACTTGTGAAACTTTTCACTCCCGACAATTATTATATATTAGGTGAATGTGCTTATTTTGAATTTCAACTATGGATCAACGTTTTGCAAAATTTCTATGCTTCACGTTCCACCCGAGAATAATGAGTTTGAAGGCGAGATCATCTCATGTAGCGACTTTCATCTCGGCACATCCCAACCTTGCGGCTAAGTGACCAGGCTTTTGACACCTCACAGAGACTAGTATCGAGACTCACAGACCTTCAGTTTCAAAAACTCTTAGGTTTCCCGTTTATACATAAAATCACAACTTAAAACGAAATAGTCTTAGTTTAAAAGCATATTTAAATTTTAAAAAAAAGAGATTTTCCCTATATTTATTAAATCACACATATATTACACTTAATATAATTATTCATCCTTTAAACTAAGGAAATCCTCGACCTTTTAGAAGGCTACAACATCGGTTGTGAGCCGGCAAGATGCATCAAACTTTTATCAGTCTCGGATAATTACTATGTGCCTTATTTAGAAGACTGCAACATCGGTTGTGAGCCGGCAAGATGCAGTAAACTTTTATCAGCCCACAGTTTATTATTATTACCACATTTTTCATCTTTTTTTAACATATAATACCACGATATAGAGAAAAAAATTTTTTAGAAAATTTAAGTATAAATTTGAACTAAAATTATTGATATCGACTATACTTTAAAAAATTGTTGATTTAAGTTTAATTTTCGAAGAGATCACGTATTATTAGTCCGGTTAGAAGCTTATAGGAGAGATAAGCCACAAACTACACTTATGAGCTCTTAAGATTTCCAACTAATCCTTGTTTAGCATCTAACTCATACTTAACTCTATCATTTTTTGTTCTTCGCAAAGATCCGCGAATGCTTAGTCTAAAAGTTAAGGAACAAGCTAGAGCTCAACACGCTCGATCGAGTCAAAATTTATTCTTATTCTACCCAGCAGGAAAGTCAAAATTGTGACAAAACACTTATTTTATTTTTGAAAAATTTTAAAATTTTTCATTTTTTTGGTATTTTGGTGGTAAAAACGGGATTACGTGAAAACAACGACTGCAGGCACAATCAAATCGATAGATCCCCCCATACTAGAACTAAACATTGTCCTCAATGTTTTAAGAAGGGTCTCTACGTAAATCCTAAGCCATTTATTAAGTATGCTTAAAGATAAACGTTAGTCGATAAGATTTGGATATTGGATTCCCAAAATAAAGCTGGGGATGTGAAGCTCGAGTGATCAAAGGACAAAAACCATGAGCACGAGAGGTTTCAAAAATCCGGGACAATCCTGGACATACAATCACAAAACACGGAAAATGGAAGAGGCGAGCCTCTCTCACAACACACTTATTCATTACTACTATATAATTATATTAGGATAAGCATGGGTTACCACCCACGAATAGCTTGTTTAAGGTCACTTAGCTTGACCCGATCCCCCCATACTTGAACTGGTCAAGGGGGATAGAAATGGAGACACGGAACATCCAAAACACGGATGTCCTCTTCATAAGAGCAAGGAAAAATCTCCATCGGGCTTTCAAGAATTTTAATGACTTTGAAAGCTTTAGGGCCTCGATGAGATAGTTTCGGGAGAAGAGAAGTATGAACTCCTTTAGAAGTTAGAATCCTGGGGTTGAAATTTTTCTCCTTATTTTCAGATGAAAACGAGAGTAGAGTTTCAGACCCGAGAACTTCTTTGTGGAAAGGAAGTTCATAAAGAGGAGGATTAAAATCCTCAAGAATTAAAGAAGCATTAGATATGGATATCTTCTTTACATTCTTATCCGGTGTTGTACAGTTGGTGACTTTAAAATGGCTCTTATGAATGAGTATACCTGGATTAATTACCTTGTCCTCGTTGTTGGTCAAAGACAAAGCATCAACCTCGAAAAAATCCTCATAGAAAACCAAGTCACACTTGGGGGGAAGGAAGGAAATCACTTGATCTAGGTGGATCAAGTTCATCAATTAAGATTTTAGAATCTTTGATTTTCTCTTCCTTAGAGTAAAAAGGATCATCATAAGTATCATCATTAACGGTCTCAAGATCAAAAAGTTTATCATTATAATCATCCTATAATGGTGGGGATAAGTAATCAAGAGCATGTTCATCGGTGAACACCTTAGAAATGGTATCAACAAGATTGTCATCAGGAGAATCTTTATCAACCGAATCTTCGAGAATTGAATCCATTTCCTTGATAGGATTATGGTTAAGAAAATACTCTATTTCTCGAAGATCGGATTCGATATCAAGGGGAAGGTAATCAATTCCTGGTTGGAATGCAAAATGAGCGAGTTCATCGGCGAACTCCTCAAAAAAATAGTCGCTAGTCTCAGAAACCGGGAGACTAGGTGAAGAAGAAGTGGTACTGCCACTTAAAGGATTATCATGATATGGAGGGAGACCTTTGGTTTTATCAAGATTTAGCAAGTTCTCAATAATGCCCCCTCCAGATCAAAGATATCATCATTAACTTTCGGTGAAGTTAAATCGGTATGAGAAGTGAGAGAAGAAGTGCGATTGCCACTTAGATGATTTGTTGCAAACAAATCTTCAAGAATTTCCTCATGTGAAACATTGAAGATATCAATCATGTTGATTGATTCTTGATGAGGTTGGTTTGAATAGCTTAAAGTGTCATGTCTGATATTCAAGATTAATCTTTCATCACCATCACGGAGGATCATCTTCGCTCCGTGAACGTCAATCAAAGCACGAGCGGTCCGTAAGAATGGTCTTCCCAAGATGAGGGGGACTTGAGGATCGCTCTCCTAATCAACAATGACAAAATCAGCGGGGAATGTGAACTTTCCAACTGGGACAAAGACATCTCTTGCAATTCCAACCGGTGTACAAATTGCACGATTAGCAAGTTTAATGGTCATTTAGGTGGAAATAAGCTTGGGTAATCCTAACTTTTTCCACACCGAGAGTGGCATCAAGTTGATGCTAGCACCTAAATCGGCTAGGGCTTTGCACTTGAGCTCACTAAAACCATACGGAATGAGAAATTTCCTAGGGTCTCTTAGTTTTTCGGGTAACTTCTTAAGGATAACCGCTGAGCAATTTTCATTGAGGGGTGTATTTGCTAATTCTATAAGTTTCTCTTTGTTGGAAAGGAGACTTTTAAGCATCTTTTGGTATTTCGGGATTAGAACCAAAGCATCGGCAAGAGAGATATTGATGTGAAGTTGTTTGAACATTTGCCAAAATTTGTGAATTTGGACTTCATCTTTCTCTTGCCCTTTTTCTTGGTTCATTCTTGAAGGATAAGGGATATGGCTTTCAATTCACCTCTCGGGTTAGCAACGGTGTTGCTAGAGAGAGATCCCGAACCCGAGGTAGAAGCGGTGTTTATTTGAAAGAAGCTTGCCATCATGTTCTTAAGCTCGTTTGTTTGGTTAGACATTGAAGTTTGAATCGAATTTTGCATTTCATTCCTTAACTCATTTTTCACATTGTTAATTTGATTTTGCATGGCTTTCATATTAGCCTCATTTGTTTTCTTAAATTTCTCCAACTCGCTTAAAGGAACACTTTGATTTTGTTGAATTAGAGCTTGATAAGTTGTATTTTGATTGAAGTTGTTTCCTCGATTATATCCTTGAGGTTGGCTAAACCGGTTTTGATTTTTTTGCACGTTTTGTTGAGCAAAACCCGGTGGTCTAGTTTGAGTAGCCATACCTGGAGGACGATAATCGGAATTACCCTGATTGTAGTTAACCGTGACTGCTGCAACGTATCCTTGAATATTATCTCGATATTTTGGGAAAGTGTTGTCATCGGCGGCGAGACACTCATAGTAAGGATGAGCACTACCGCAAGTAACACAAATCTCCTCAACAGCCTTTACAGAAACTGGAGGTAGGGTGGCTTAAAATTGTTTTAGAATAGCCGTCATAGCAGTAGTCACAGCACTCCTTTGCTGATTTATTGCATGAGTAAGTTTGGCTATATCAGAGGAAGAAGAAGAATTAACATCACTTGATTTCACTTGAGAAACAATCGATTTGTTTCGTGAATTGCGGACCTTGGATTTGTTTTCGATAATCGTCAACACATCTAGAATACTTCTTTCCAAAAGATTACCACCGGCGAGAGAAATCAAAGAATCTTGGTCGGTTGGGTTTAAGGCATTGTAGAAGGTATCAAGTTGGTAAAATTCGGTAAAACCATGATGAGGGCAAGCATGAAGGAGATCCTTGTAACGGTCCCATGCCTTATCAAACGATTCACCAAAATGTTGTTGAAAGGTGGAAATTTCATTTCGAAGATTTTTTCGTTTTTGGGGGAGGAAAGAATTCATTAATGAATTTGGAAACAAGATCTGTTAGGAATTTTGTAATAGATAGTTTCTACTAGTAGGTATGTAGTTCCTACTGGTAGAGTAAACAGTTCCTGCTGGTAGTGTAGTTCCTACTGGTAAGGGTAAAGGTATAGTTAGTACTGGTAGTCAAAAATTATTCCTGCTGGTAGTACACGTTTATTCCTGGTAGTATTATGCTTACTCCGGGTTGTTAGTAAAGTTAGTTAGTAATAGGGATATGCATGAGATATCCTAGGAAGTGATAACACTTATCACTTTAGCTTTTAGTTAGGGTTTCGTGGGTATTTAAGAAACCTACGGCTTGGATGAATGGAACTGATAAATTCATTAGAAACACACGTTTATTATCAATAGAAAAGATCCATAGAGGATCATTGTTTTTAGTAATTCTTTAACTCTGTTGTTTATATTCCGCGTAAACAATAGTGTCATTTGTTAGAGTCTCTCTTAGAGTTGCTTGTGATTACATAAGTGCTCTACAACCTCAACCATCTAACAGGCTGTGAAGTTCTATTTAGAATGGACCTACAAGGATCTTTCCAAGTGAGCAATAGATCGGAGGGGGTCCTTTTTTCAAGCCAACGATGGGGAGCTTGCCCCCCCAAGAGAGAATGGAAAAAGCATAAGCTTAATCGCCGAATTAGGCACATCCTTGTATTTTATTATGGAAGTTATTTTGAATAAACCAACCAAATTTGTCTTGAGGGATTGTCTTTCTCAAGTCCGAAGATTGGTTCCGCAAGTCATCTTATTTAATGAGACTATGCTTGAGCTCGAAATGCTCAGCAAGAATTAGTGGAACCACGATTGCCTCCGCATAACCCTCGGTGGGTGCACGGAGTAATTCCGCCATAGTACGTTGATCGGCCATCGTAACTACGAGAGGAGCTTGATTTTCAAGAGGTTCTTCGAGATTAAAAGGTTGCTTTAAACGTCTTCGGTTATGACGTCTCGGGTTTGAAGTAGTTGGATTAGGTGAAGATTCATGAAAATAGATTCGAAGTAGAAGCGAATCCCCATCGTGCGCATGCACTAAATAAATAAGAACAAACTAATATTCTTTGGTTACACCGGATGTTAAAAGGCACGGTAACTCTTAAATACGCACACAATCCGAGTGAAATTGGCATATTAGCACGCCGAAGAGATTTAAAAGCGTTCTTCTTTTTTGGGTGATGTTCCTTGGATCAATCCCGCCTTATACCCTCCTTATAGTTTGTAATTCAATGGTGAAATGAAACTCGATTATACGATAACAACACAATTTGTTTTGTTGGTTTTTTATTTTTTTTGGTTGCTTTCAAACTTTAGGAAAAGTTATTGTTGGTATTTTTTTAATTTTTTAATAATAAGAAAATATTCACAAACGGAGGAAAAAATTGATAACTTCACGAGGAAGGGTCTTTAAAAACTAATCTTCAAACGTATTCACGAAAATCGCATACACCTCCCCGGCAACGGCGCCAAAAAATGACTTTTCCTTTTTAGTATATATAAATATAATAAATATATAATATAAATACGTAATAAGGATGAGATCAATAATAAGAGAGATAAGTATTCCAAGAGGCTTTTAAAAGATTCGCTTTTATCCAAAGTACCATCCTAGAAAAACTCCTCGGGTCGTTTCCCAACGAGGCGTGAATTGAAAATCGGTTACGTTTGTGATCGCGTTATTTGAATGGTTCAAGATTTGATTTGGGATTTCTATTTCTAATAATAATAAGAAAAGAAAAGTAAGAAAAACCTAAAAACGAAAGCAATTATAACTTAAAACCTAAAAAAATTGATAACGGGATCGAAACCCGTTCTTTAAAAAACCAAATTGTAAAATTTTAACCCTACGAAAGCAAATTTAGTTTTCCTAAGTGCTAAATGATAAAAGAAAATTTAAAAAAATATTTTTTTTTGATTTTTTAATAATTGTTTATGAATTAAAAACTCTTTTAAAAAGAAAAATTGATTAAAAATAGTAAATTAACTTGGAAAAATCTAAAAAAATACTGAAAAGTAGCTTGAACAGTGCTGATTTTAAGAAAAATAAAAGGGAGTTACCAGCTTATTGGAATAAGCTGGTATTAAGCCAAAAGGGCTTATGGCTCAAAAGGGCAAAAAGACTATAAAAAATAAATGGTGCACAAACTAACCAGATGGCCCTATCTGGTGCTGTGTTTAGTGTGTGTGGTTTGTGGGACGAGTATGTGTGTAAAGGGAGGTCACAGGGTCGAATCCTTGTGGCTTCCTTTTTGCTAAAGTTTTTTTTTAATTTTCTTTTTGCAAATTTGTAAAACACTCAAAAATAAGCAGGTTTAAAAATGACAACTTTTTTGTAAAGTCAAAAATAAGCTGGACAAAGCTTAAAAGAAAATGACAGAATGGGCTATTTAACTAAGGACTAAATTAAGCTAAACAGTTCAGCATTTTAAGCACCAATAAGCTAGGCAAACAACAAAATAAGCCAAAACAGATGGTACACTACACCTAAAAAGCAAACTTAACAAAAATAAGCCATGGAAATTAAGCAAAAAAGCAGAAAAATTCAAATAAGAAAATAGGCTCAAACAGGCAGACAAAACAGCCACAAGGGCAATTTTGGGCTTATTTTTAAGCCCAAAAGTGGAACCTTATGGCTTAATGGGGTATACCCCTAAAAAGCTTGGCCTATAAGCTTTCTAAAACACTAAAGAGAAACGAATTTGAAACTTATTTAAGCCCTAAAAAAGTGAAGTGAAAAAGCTGGTTTTCAAAATGATAAACAAGACTTAACCCTTTTTACTTAGAAAATGACAGTTTTTAAGCTCAAATTAAGTTAAGCAAACAGAACCTTATAAACTTGGGACCTCAAAACAGATGAAGTTTGAACATCAAAGAACTTATTTCAACAATCAAAAGTGAGATTGAAATTTAGAGTAAGCCAGAAAATCAAATTGAAAAAGGCTGTTTTTACTAAAAGACACTTAACAAATTTTTGTGACAGATTTTAACGAAAACAAAATCATACTAAAAGGCAACTAATCCTATTGCATTGAGACACTAAAAAGGACACTAAAACAACACTAAAAAGATGGATTGAAAGCTAGATCAAATAGGCACTTCAAAACTATTTTGTCATGACAGATTAGAGCACCACTTAGGAAAAACCTTAAAACAAGCTTTAAGACCTAAAAACCTTTGAAAATAGATTGAAAACAACTTAAGAAGGCTGGTACAAGTTGCCAAAATGACCCAAAAGGTTTTTTAAACACTTTTGGCCCTTTTTGACCCCTTATGCCAAACACCCCTTTAACTTTATAAAATCAATTTTTAGACTGATTAACAAAGATTTAAGCAAGTTTCTAATAATATATTATCAAAGTTTAAATTAGGGAACAATAAGTACAAAAAGACAGGTAAGACTGAAATATGCTAAATAAGCATTATGCCAATTTAAAGGTACATAAAGACAGTTTAGCCATTAAAAACTTAAATAAATGATCATCAAAAGCAATAAAAGAAAGAGACAAATAAGCATAAAAGAACATAAATAAGCAAGATTAAGCGGTAAATAAGCAATAATAAGTCGATGAAATGGTTTGATAGGAAAAATGAAAATAGGTAACTTACAAATCCTTGATCAAAAAAGGGGTAATTAATAGTTGATCTACAAGCTCTAGCTTGTCAAAGACAAGCTAGTATGGTCTATAAGCTCTTCCTTTGCTAGCTTATCTTCCAATTCAGCTGAGGTAACTTTAGGGGTGAGCTTTTTTTATGATTTTTCTTTATTTTTTAGACAAAAAAGTAAACAAACTTTTGTATAGGCTTTTAATGACTCAAAAGCTTATATAAGAGCTTAATCAACAGTATTTAAAGACAAAGTAAGTAAAATGACAGAATTTTTTAAGAAAAACTTGAAATTTTTCATTAACTTAAAGAAATTACAATGCAATAATTTAAATGATAGGAAAATTAAATGACAAGTATTTAAAATGCAGTATTAAAGATGGTACAAATTTGATTAAATAAAATTCGACAAAGAAAAATAAGCTACAAGGGTCCTATATTTATACTAAAAACCTAAGTCTTGGTCCTCTTCTTTGTGCTTCTTTGGTGAGAGAGCTCAAGAGCTGTGTTTGTTGTGTGAGAGAGATCCCAAAGTTAATCTAAGCCATCAAAATTTCTTGTTCACCAAGTTCATCAATCTTGACCCTTCATTCGTAGTTGTCCAATGGTGTTCAAGGAGATTGCCAAAATGGCAATTACCTATGTGAAGTGGGGCTAAGGTTAGAAAAGTAATGGTTTAATTACTGTTTGTCGTGGTGCAGGGGAAGGAAATTTTTTAGGGAAGATAAACAGTAGAAAGGGCGAGAAAAGGATTTGTTTATATTTGTTTTGGTGCAGGGTGAATGTTTGGGGCTTTGGCAAGATAGGTCCCTCATGTTGTATGGATTGTTTACAACCATCATCCCTGTTGTTGGGCATTACAGATTTGATGATTACAAAACCTATGAGCAAAAATAAAGAAAGAAGAAACAATAGGGACTTATTATGTATTATTTAATTAGCTTAGTTAGTAAGCTAGGGTTTAGCTTGTAAACCCTAGTTCCCTCTAGTATATAAAGAGGGTTAGGCACCAGGTTTTTCATGGATTCCAGAAAAATGTAAACCAAAGGTGTGAGTGAGTTAGCTAGGGGTCAAGCCTATAAGGCGCCTAGGCTTTTAGTAGTTCTTATTAGTTGAACTATTTTATTTATAAGCATTTTAATATAATAACTCTTTTATCTAGCAAAAAACCTTGTTCTGAACTGTGTTTATCTGTTTTGGTCTTATTCCGC
This sequence comes from Tanacetum coccineum, assembly GCA_026074375.1. NCBI lineage: Eukaryota > Viridiplantae > Streptophyta > Magnoliopsida > Asterales > Asteraceae > Tanacetum > Tanacetum coccineum. The sequence continues at coordinate 62,244 of BQNB010001948.1, read as the reverse complement.
ATTTGATCATGGATCAAGATATCTAGTTGAGTCTAGTGCTTGGATTACACAATTGGTTATAGAGCTCATGGCTCTCGATCTAAGTGTTACAGGTTTTTAAGTCGTATTTTTATTTTCTTTTAATAATATAGGAAGGGATGCGTGCTATTTTGGTATGTTCGTGTTTATTACAGCACCTATTTTTGATAAGATGAGCAGAGAGTAGGTGATATCATTAGATGGTTGTACATGTTATTGGCTGGCAGAAGATGATCTAAGAGTATATTAGGGTTTTTTTTGCAGCATAAGGCTATAGCAGTAATGACACAAGAAAGAAGAAGCAATCATGCAAAGAAGGACGTTTTTGAGATGCAGCAGGTTTGCGATCTAATTGTTTAGGGTTCCCAAAACCCTAACACAATTCAAATGGGTTCTGTATGTTTTGCATTCACAACAGGCACATGTTAAGCGATTCATTGGTTAGGGTTTCTTGGTTGGTAATCACACATTATAACCATAAAATGTGAAGTACTTGGAACGATCTGTTGTTGTTGCATTATTATCTACTATTACTGGATCTTCTTGTAATACTTGAAAAACAATTAGTTATTATTGGTTCATGGAATCGTGAGGATGAATATGGGAGCTGTTATGTGGATTTTAAGATACATCATTCTTAGGGATTGTCTTCTATTTTACGAAAGTTTTAGCTGGATGCGTGGTTGTTTGCTGATTTTTAGGGATTATGGTTGACTTCCCTAATAACCTTCTGCATATATGATTTGATTTTGGTGTGTGGCTATTAAGTTGTTGAGATGCGAATATTATGGAAGTAGTTTGGTTTATTTGATGAATGCGACTGAAAGATTGGAAGAATATAGCTGCGGGGCAATAGTAACCAACAAGGACATCACGTGGACAATTTATGTATATGTTACTGTTCGTTAGGTTATACTCATATCACTTTTCTGCTCATGATGTTTAAAGCGCCCCTTAATGATGATTGATTGCAAAATGAAGATAGTGATTGTGCCTTTGCTGCTAAAGTTAAGGGTAACTTTTTGTGATTACTATTGTACTTAATAATAGACTGCCAAGAATAGAGACACGTCATATGGGGAAGAATTCTTGTGACCATTCCAAACTTTGTACTGCTGGTTCGATACTACTTGTTTATGCTGCTAGTATTGTTCGATATTGGTCCTTATACGCCCTTGGGTCTTGAACAATGATGTCGTGTATAGTTCGATTTGGAGATTCAGTCCTTGATATAATTCTTGATTGGAACAGTTACGCGCTCTTTACAAATATTTTGGGGGGCATATGATACCATACAGCTTGCTAATTGATCTATCTATCACAAAATTCGATTAGAATGTCATAAGACATTGAGTGGTTTCTGGTTTGATAACTTGTATGTGCTCTACCGGACTATCGACTCATATTGCATGTAATCGCATGCATATAGTTGACTTACAAGGAATTATACAAAGACATTTTGCATAACAAGATTATTGTATTAAGCATGCTATTGTTCACTGAGGCGAGATGATCTATGCTACTGGGGATTTTCATGATTCAAGCAGATGGTTAGCTATACGTTTAAGGGAAGCTCTTATTGTTGATATACTTAACCATCTACCATGCTACATTAAGGGGAAAGCTGTTTACGAGTTGCACAAGACCCTTATTAAATGCTTACAAAAAGGGGAAGAAGATTCATGATATGCAGCTTATTATTGTGATGACATGTTTTTACCTTTGTTTTCTTCATACTGGTTGTCTTCGGTAATATTCCAAATAGGGGAAGATAGTTCGGCATTACAGATTTAATAGATTAGCAAAACCTCGGAGCCAGAACGAAGAAATGAAGAAAGAAGATACAAGAAACAATAGGGAATTATTCTTGTTTTATTTAGTTAGCTTAGTTAGTAAGTTAGGGTTTGGCTTGTAAACCCTAGTTCCCTCTTGTATATAAAGAGGGTTAGGCACCAGGTTTTTCATGGATTCCAGAAAAATGTAAACCAAGGGTGTGAGTGAGTTAGCTAGGCGTCAAGCCTATAAGGAGCCTAGGCTTTTAGTATAGTCTCTTATTGTAGCATATTTATAATAAGCCAATTTTAATAGTATCTTTATTAAGTCCAATAACCTTGTTCTTGACTGTGATCTGTTTAGTTCTTATTCCGTATTTGATCATGATCATGATATCCTAGTTGAGTCCAGATCTTGGATTACACACCTGTGGTGTGAAAGATTTAAGGGAATTGGCAATTTAAGCCCTTCAAGGTGTATAGAGTTATTGCAAACACAGTCCTTAAAGGACTAACAGTGTTAACGGTTAAAGGGTCTTGGGCTAATTCTTTGGTTTGGGCCGGTTTGATTAAAAATGGCAATGGGCCATTTTAAGCTTTATGGCTTATTAGTCTTGATATAAATTACTTAATGGGCTAACCCGGCGCATTAGATAGGTGCGGGTGGGCCCATTAAGAATTTCTTTATTTACGGCTTCTGTCTTTGACTTGACTTCTCGGGTTTGACTTTGACTTTGACTTTGTTAACTTTGACTTTTTTTTCATGCTCTTCCATTCCATGCTTAGTTTTGTCCGTTTTGGCTTGATTTTTTGTCCTTTTGTCGGATATCCATTTCCTGTACAATATAAATGAAAACATACACATACAATGTATTTTTGGTACGTTTTTGGTCAGATATATGTGGGGACCAATTGTTTTTTTTATGGAAAATGGTATGTCGTAATTATGCACATACAAAGGCGATTTGAGTGTGTAATCCTAAAATTTACAAATTTAAACAAGTTACTCCATCTAAATCCATACTATTATCAACTGGCAGTAGGTCTGACTTGTATTTGTATACCAAGCAAGTTCTAAAGTACTACATCACCAGGCACACTTATATTTTGTGGATATTTGGGTAACTCATTTGAAGCAGATATAAGTTAAATCCTCATAATATCTAACATGGGTTATTGTTGTTGCCCGGTTATGTTGTAACATGTACATTTCACAAAAGTATGTGAAAGTTTTTTTAAATTTGAGCATAATTTAAGCATTTTATGTGAAAATTAAAGACAAGTAAACATTCTAATTCCACTCCCCCCACTTAAATTATACAACGTCCTAGTTGTATATATAAAAACATTAATATATTGTATTAAAAAGAATTGGATGAGAAAAACTCCACCGATATTTGCTTGTAGATTTCTCTATGTTACAGTATATTTGAGCTAGAGAAGATTTTGTGTTGAAACAGCCGCCCATTGGATTGTTTCAAGACTCCAATACTTCAAGATCTCCAGATTTGTAAATTCTCCACCAATATTCATTGATATTTCTTTCACAAGGTCCTGTGTAAAATGTAGGAAAATCGTGCATTCCTATTTTGGTACCTACGGTTACTTTAAACTAAACTTAAATAAACTAAATACGAGTCAGTCTGGTGAATACACCGTATCATGTGCATGAATACGCCGTATTGCCAGAACTGACAATAATTGTTTTTTAAAGTGCATAAAAAAGTAGAATATGATAAAGTCGTCCAGACATCAATACGCCGTTCATGAGTTGGAGCGGATACGCAGTATTGATGTTTTGAGGAAGACAGACTCGTATAAAAATTAAATGACAATCCTGGGTTGTCTCATTCTGAGAAGCACTTTTGTTTTTTACAGTGAATAGTCTTTAGTTAGACTTTTCTTCAGCTTTTCTTCATTCCATCTCATGCGACAGCTAATGTGCCCGGCTCTTGTGAGCCATTCTTTCCGTCTTCTCTCATCTCGTAATGTAATCTTTTTTCTATGGTTTCTAAATTCAATACTCCTTTGTAGAACCCCTTAAGCTTTTGGTATGGAGGTGAGATTCCATTAATATTATTTCTTTACTCTTACCTTCAGTATGTGGGACTTGTTGATTGCTCATTAGTGTGGTGTCTTAACCTGGTATGTCGATCACACCATTTGGTACGTTATACTTAATCTGTACACATAATGAATTGTATTCATCCTTTCTAAACCATCGTGTTTTTAATTCCTACTTCTCTCAAAATAACGCGTTCACCAATAATACATCGCCATTCCTTCATCACGTAATCATCAATATTTTCTAAAATACTCTAAATTCTTCTTTAAACAGAATTAGGTTCCAATAAAATTAGGGCCACTCTTCATTAAAGCTTCACCTATAATATTATTCCCTTTGTACACAATCTTATCTTTCATTATAGAATTAATGAACTTTTTAGAATCACATTGACATACAATAATAGGAAAAAGTTTAGCTGTTGCGTAAATTCAAATCCTATCATGCATGAAAACTTTAAGTTATGAGCATAATCTATATGGATCTTCTTATCATAGTCGCGATAACTAGGGTAATCATCAATTTCAGCATCAAGTTCATCATCCCTAGTTCTAAATTCCTCAATTACCTCACCTTCCTTATTGGTAGGCTTCAAATCATCACCTTGATTTCTCTATAGCTCAAATGGTTAATTTAGATCATTTGTATTTATGTAATCCTCAAAAAGAAAAGGGTCTAATGATCTAATTATAACTCCAAAGTCTCTCTATAAGCCTAGCTTCTAAATCAAGTTCCATTCTTTCTCTCAAACTTAGCATGTAGACCCTCTTAATTAAACTAATAGATGGTTTAAGACTTGTGAAAACAATCATTTCTTCCCCGACCTTTAAATTAATCTTTCTTTTATAAACATTAATCTTAGCACGGGCGGTAGACAGAAATGGTCTTCTGAGGGTCAAGGGCACTTTGATATCCTCGGGCATATCTAGAATTTTAAAGTCTATGGGGAAAGTAAATTTACCAATTCCAACTAGTACATTTTCAACTATTCCTTTTGGATATTTCACAGTCCTATCTGCTAATTCAAATGTTTAATTAGTGTGATGCTAATTGCATAATTCCTAAGTTAAGGTTAGGTCTAGAGATAGGCATAACACTAACGCTAGCTCATAAGTCAACAAGGGCATTATTAAAGCAAACATTATTAATAAAGCAAGGTAAAGTGAAACTCTGTGGGTCTTTTTCCTTTTCTGGTATGGAATTATTGATATGTGAAGCTTTAGAGTAAGCTTCTGAGAATTATGGTCCATATGATCCCTTCTTTTCTTCATAGTAGTAACCATTCAAATGACTTAGAAACGAAATCGTCATTTGTCTTGTCTAGTACATCAGTTTGTACGGTATCTACTCAGTGGTTAAGGTCTTTTGGGTAGATCTAATAACGGTTGTGCGCGGTATGAATAGCTTCTAATAGTAGCTTAAATCGACTTGACTTGATCTCTCTTGTTGCTTTTTAAGTAGAGCTAGGTAGACTTCTAAATCCTCTTTCCTATAGTACCTTGCTTATTTGCCCTATTTGGATTTCTAATGTTTTAATAGATGCTCCTTGGTTTCGAATGGCAGCATCCATCGAAGCTCGAATTTCTTTAATCAAATTGGAATTTTCTTCGTGTCTCTTTGCTGATTCACTCATGAATTTGCTCAGGGCATATTCCATAGATTGCCTTCATTCTTTGTACGAAGGATTCACGTTTTTCCTTTGATAGAATCCTGAAGCTGCTGATCTATACCCCCTCCTTGAAAAGGTCTACCAAATTGCATGTAGTAAGCTTCTTCAAGGGTTTTCCCTTCTTCTTTTAGTGAGCAATATTTGGTGCAATGGGGTCCTTTGTATTGTTCGCATCTAACTTGAGGCAGCATAGACTTTTTCATTTACTTTCTTGATCTCTACATCCCAAGATTGTTATTGGGTTTTATGTTGTGCTTGTATATCTGCCAATCCGTCAGAAGTTTCAGTACTTCTTGATCTAGATGTTCATTTTATGCTATTTTTGAGAGTATTCAGCCATTTCTTAGATGGCTACTTTTGCATCAGCAGCAGTCTTAGATGGTATTGCACCTATTGAGTCAAGAATTTGTCGAGTAGGAATTCCCAATCGACTATAGAACAAGATTACCTCCTGCATCTCCATTAAATAGTGTTGAGGATACTTCATCAAGAGGTGTCTTTAATCGCTCCCCTGCTTGGTAGTGGTTTTCTCTTGGTTCCTATTGAAAGTTGTTGATTTCCTCTATCTTCTTTGCAGTTCAAGCAAGTGGGCAATATTTGTTCAGAAATTTTATTTTAAGACCATCCTAAGTTGTAATTAAACTAGTTGGTTCATTTCTTAGCCAATGGCTTACGGCTCCCGTTTTTCAAGGACATAGGGAATGCTCTAAGCATCACTTGGTCTATAGTAATATTTGGAATGTGGAATAGATCGACGATCTCAAGAACTTTTTCAATGTGTTCGTTCGCATCTTCATGATCTGAACCGCTGAAAGTGTTGGTTCGTAGTTCCTTGAAAAATTGGCCCTTTAGCTCAAAGTTATCCTTTTCTTTAATTTTGGGCCTAGCAACCCCCGATCCATAGTTAGCTCGGGTCTTGCTCATGTATTGCTCCATAGTTTCTACCAATATTTTTGCAACTTCTTCCTCCGAGTATTCTTGGTCAGAAAGTAAATTGAAATCAGGCGATCTCAATTCGTCAAGACTTAGTGTCTTGAAGTGTCTCCTAGATGATCAAAATTCTCGTTCAGGTTTTCTGTAAGATGTGAATAGTTCGTTAGTAGAACTCCTTGTCATGTATTACCTGCAACAAGAGATAAACAATCAGTAAAATTTGCTCTGAAGAAAGATAGAAAAAAATTTAGCACAGAAATCAAATAAGAAAACTAAGGATTCTGTTTCAGATGATTGATAGGCCGTATCCAATGGAAGTGGATAAGCCGTATTAACAGTCGAATGAATACGGCTATATTGGTCAGAAAGTTGGATACGTCATATCCGATGGAAGTGGATACGCCGTATCGAGTTATCGACCAGAATAGTGTATCAGCAAAACAATTAAATTAAACACACAATTATTCAAGCAAACAATTAAACTAGCAAATATACAAAAATATATTGAAAATTATACATATTAATTATCACTACTCCTAGGGTTTGATTTTATTTCTAATGTTTTAAAAACAATAACATAAAATAAAAATCAGATTAAATTTTCACTCATACGGCAAATGGCGCCAAAACCGAGGTGTCGTTATGTGGTGTTTATTTATGTTAGTCTCAAGTTTTAAATTTGCTATTAACAAAAAACAACACTTCGTAACATGCAGTGTACTACGGTTCGATCGTAGATAGATTCGGGTAAGTAGTGTCGACACTTAAAGCAAGGTTAATCTCTCACATGTATTTATATTTGGTTATCTAATCTAAGTTAATTCTAATCTAAGTCAAGCCTATGCTAATCCTATGTTAGTTCTAATCCAAAATTAAACAGGTATAATAGGAGGGGTTTCAGACTAGAGAGACTGGCACGGTTTGGTGAGTGACTACAAATCAATTCAAGACACTTTTAACCCGCGCGAGCAAATTAACAGGAGATAAAGAGCTGATGAGCCTTATGATAGAAAACTGTATTACCATCATTTATTCCGGATTAGAAGTTCTTGGTTTGTTTATTCCAGTGCAATGTTTCTTATCTCGAAGAGGTATGTTTCATCTTAACTTAGGCGGGGACTTCATCTAAGAACTAGTCATATTTAATTCTGTCAAATTAAAGCATCTGCATAAAGCATCCTTTTTTGCTGATTATAATTTTTTCTTAGGGATTAAATGCCAATAGTGATCTTGTTAAGCCCTAGTCATAGAGACTTTACCACTTACTGATAATGGCAATTTATACATAGTAGTCAACTTGTCTAACTATCCATGGAATCAGACAAATGATTTGTGTAAGTATCTAGATCGACCTACAAGTCAACATGTTCAATAACTCCCAAAGGTAATTTCAATTAGCTAGTTAAGCCAGAAAGAAAGAAGGTATCCTTTGCATGATTTTTAGAATGAAAATATTTGTTGTCCTATGTTTCTAGATGTATAATTACTATATGGAGAGCTATCAGGACATCTGATTAATTGGTATGTATCACTAGATCCTGTTGAATGATAGGGTCGCATACAAAAGCACGTAAACATGTATGAATTTGATAAACATAAACGTGATTTAACGATAATCAAAAATCAAGATAAACAATGCCTAACCATTCAGATCTTCTGTACTAATGGCCAATACCCGAAGGTATTAGCCTTTCAAAACTCGGTAATTAATACAAGAGTTATTGTTTTAGCAGGTAAACTAACCTAAATGTTTATGTATGATACCAATAATGACTTCGATTACAAAAGTTATAAGAAAAATTAACGTCTTCTTCTATGGATTGATATGCGTTACAAGACCTCATTCTGCTTTGTTCTCTTCTAATAATCGGCCTTTTATGGTTTAAGGGAATATTGAGAATATGATTTTAGCACACTTAAAACTCGTTTTTTTAGTTTACTATTTATACGGTCTAGAAGTTGGTTTGATTTGATACGACGTATCTAGGGATTGGATACGACGTATTGAGTTTCTTGGTTTGATAGGGAAACACGCTTGATATCTTCCAGAATCTTCACATACTATATATCCAATACGGCGTATTGGTCTTTTCTGGATACGGCGTATTAAGCTTGTTTCCTTTGCGGTCTTTTGGTAAGTGCGGGTACGGCGTATTGGTTGTCAGAATCAATAATTTTCAAAATATCTTCATTTTAGCTCCAGAATGCGCGCCTTTTGCTTAATATTTCACCCATAGTGCTCGTAATATTACTGCAATTCTCAATATATATTTGATTAAGAACAATTCTTTGCAATAATTATATAAAGGGTTATATTTTCATGGGATAATAAATGTGCTACATTAAAATAGACGTTATTTGATGTCATCAAATATCCCCCCACTTGAATCCTACTTGTCCTCAAGTAGCCTTTAGAAGTTTATAAAAATGTATCCCTAAGGATATTTTTCATTAAAGCATTTATTTGATCTATTACGAGTACACAACCAAACACCTCATGAAATAGGATCACTCAAATCACTCAACTAATTTATATGGTAACATGTAACTAATTCGCTCAAGTGCTTGGTCGTGACGAGTATTCTATCATAAGCTTGGCAAGGATACACATCTCCACCGCTAAAGCTAAGGAGTAACAAGTTTATAAAGGTAAATATGGTTTTGTATGATAAGGCTTAGGGTTGATTACTCTAACTAATCTTTATCGATACCAATATTCTAGGAGGGAGACAAAGACCACACAAACATACCCGTAACGATGGGATAAACACATGTGACTGCTCACGCCCTCCTCGAATAAGCTAAAGAGTAGGAATATTAGAGTAATATAGGGTATGGATCTTCTATCTTTCACTAATAGTAATAAACCAACAAGGCAGCTGAGACATGCATACATGGCTGTAACGACGGAATAGACATGCACGCTCGATCACATCCTCATTCGCGTAAAACCCATGGTTAATGATTAGAAAAGGGAAATAAATTGTTGTTAAATAAAAATTACGAAACAAATAGATTAAGTCTAAAATACAAGTTGCTAGGCACTTTTTCCCGACCGTTACCATGATAAAGACACAACTATTTACAACGTCTTGATCATAGATCAAAAACAACAACCTAAGTTGGCATTCCCGTAACGGTCAACTTCCCAATCATCCCATACTTTACATACTTTACAAGGCAAGTGGCGATATCTACCACTTTATACAATACTCTACATCGTCGATTTGTATCAACGAATAATCGATCCTTCATGGAATTCCTTCGGTAGTTGCAAAACAATTATCTTCAAACTTTCTTTCTCTTTTTTTATTGCGATTTTTCTAATTTTTTTGATTTTTTTTGCTAACACTATACTACAAAACTCGGTGTAGTCTCACCATCTTCACGATCATAATAATTCCGAATAATTCCTTCGATAATTCTTCATTCTTCGGACGTACCATTAATTGTGATGGTACTAAAAATACATGAGTTTTTACTATAATATACATTCCCATTTGCAATGTGCAAATTTCTTCCAACCGTACCAAAATAGACACAAGACTCGAGAAATATAAACTTTACACTTTAAGCAACTAGCAACTGTAAAATAAACTTAATCTAACAGGGTAGGCTAAGGTGTAAAGGTGTAACGAAACAAATAATTGGTGTAGTTCCTAAAGGATTGGCTCTACGGGTTATTCTAGGGGTATCTTACTCTTAAAGTGAGAGTAAACAAAGGGTTTATATGGGGGTTAACTAACCAGTGTAGTTAGTTAATAAGCAACATGTAAAGGCGATTTGGGTGTAATCCTAAAATTTACCAATTTAAACAAGTTACTCTATCTAAATCCATACTACTTATCACTACGGTCTCGAATAGATATACCAAGCCAAGTTTTAAAGTCTACTACGTCACTGACATACTCATATTTTGTGGAATTTGGGTAAACATTTGGAAATGAATAAGGTTAAATCCTCATAATATCTAACAATGGTTATTGTGTGCGGGTTATGTAACAAGTAATTTCATAAAAGTATGCTTGAAAAAAAATTATATTTTAAGATAATTTAAGCATTTTAATGTGAAAATTAGTACAAAAAAACATTCTAATTCAATCCCCCCATTTGAATTATACAACGTCCTCGTTGTATATATAAAACATTCAATACTGTAATTAAAAAGAATTCGAATGAGAAACTCCCGTTATGTATCAAGTAATTTCATAAAAGTATGCTTGAAATTTTTTTAAATTTGAGCATAATTTAAGCATTTTAGTGTGAAAATTAGGATAAGTAAACATTCTAATTCCATCCCCCCACTTGAATTATACAACGTCCTCGTTGTATGGATAAAACATTAAATATGAGAATTAAAAAGAATTAGAATGAGAAACTCCCCTGATATTTGCTCGGTAGATTCTCCATGTTGAGTTAATTAAGCAAGATTGTGTTGAACAACCGCCTTAAAGTTTCAAGACTCCAACACTTTAAGATCTACAGATTTGTAAATTCTCCACCAATAATTGTCGATATTTCTTTCACGAGGTCTTGTATAAAACATAGGAAAAAAACGTGTATTACTATCTTGGTACCTACGGTTAATTTAAATTAAACTAAACAAACTAAATACGGGTCAATTTTGGTGAATACGCCGTATCATGTGCATGAATACGCCGTATTCCCAGAACTGACAATAATGTTTTTAAAGTGCATAAAAAGTAAAGACTGATAACGTCCAGACAATCAATACGCCGTATGGTATGGAGCGGATACGCCGTATTGATGTCTGGGAAGACAGACTCGATAAAATTAAATAACATCCCGGGTTGTCTCCCGAAAAGCACTTTTGTCTATAGCAAAGTCTTTAAAGTTAGAGCCTTCTACACTTCTCATCATATCCATCTCATGTACGCTAAGTCCCAGCGTGTGAGCCTCTTGTTCGTCTCATTCGCATCTCGTATGTAATTAAGTCCTAAATTCAATACTCCTTTGTAGAACCCCTTAAGCTTTTGGTATGGATGTGAGATTCCATTCATCTTATCTTCTTTACTTACCTTCAGTAATGGTGGGATCTTGTTGCATTGCTCATTAGTGTGGTGTTTAAACCTCGGATGTGATTGCACCATTTGGTAAGTTACTTCATCATTACCATCGTGAATGGTAATTATCCCTTTAAACCGTCTTGTTTTAATTCCTACTTCTCTCAAAAACGGTTCTCCAAAACTAACATCGCCCATTCCTTCATCACGATAATCATCCATATTTTCTAAAACTACAAAATCCGTCACAACAGAAAAGGTTCCAATAAAAATAGGCACATTCATTAAAGCTCCTATAATATTATTCCCTTCGTACACCATCTTATCTCTCATTATAGAATTATGAAACATTTTAGACATCACATTGACATACAATAATAGGAAAAAGTTAGCGTGCGTAAATTCAAATCCTATCATGCATGAAAACTTTAAGTTGTGAGCATAATTTATATGGATCTTCTTATCATAGTCGTAATAACTAGGGTAATCATCAATTTCAGCATCAAGTTCATCATACCTAGTATTAAATTCCTCAATTACCCTACCTTCCTCAGTGGTAGGCCTCAAATCATCACCTTGATTTCTCCTAAGCTTATTCATTTAGATCATTTAATCTTATGTAATCCTCAAAGAAAGGGTCTAATGATCTATTTAACACCAAAGTCTCTCCCATAAGCCTAGCTTCTAAATCAAGTTCCATTCTTTCTCTCAAACTTAGCATGTAGACCCTCTTAATTAAACTACTAGCTGGTTTAACACTTGTGAAAACAATCCTTTCTTCCCTGACCCTTGAAGTAATCTTTCTTTTGTAAACATTAATCTTAGCACGGGCAATAGACAAAAATGGTCTTCTGAGGATCAAGGGCACTTTGATATCCTCGGGCATATCTAGAATTATAAAGTCTACGGGGAAAGTAAATTTACCAATTCTAACTAGTACGTTTTCAACTATTCCTTTCAGATATTTCACAGTCCTATCTGCTAATTCAACTGTTAACTTAGTGTGAGCTAATATGCCTAATCCTAAGTTAAGGTAGGTCGAGAGATGCATAACACTAACGCTAGCTCCTAAGTCAACATGGGCATTATTGAAGCAAACATTATTAATAAAGCAAGGTAAAGTGAAACTTTGTGGGTCTTTTTCCTTTCTGGGTATGGAATTATTGATATGTGAAGCTTCAGAGTAAGCTTCCGAGAATTGTGGTCCATATGATCCTTTCTTTTCTTTCTTCACTATTTAGTAAAACCATGCAAACGACTTGGAAAGAGAATCGTTTGTTTGGTCTTGTCTAGTTCATCAAGTGTTATAGTTCTGTCCAGTGGATACCGGTAATTGGAAGAAAAAAGAAGAAGAGAAATAAGAAGTACCCGGACTTGAAGAACAAAGAAAAATAAGATATAAATACGGCGTATCGGGTATGAATCAGCTTTAATAGTAGTTGAAATCGACTTGACTTGATCTCTCGAGTTTGCTTCAGTAGAGCTAGGTAGACTTCCAAATCCTCTTTCCTATAGTACCTTGCTCATTTGCCCTATTTGGATTTCCAATGTTTTAATAGATGCTCCTTGGTTTCGAATGGCAGCATCCGTCGAAGCTTGAATTTCTTTAATCAAATTGGAATTTTCTTCGTGTCTCTTTGCTGATTCACTCATGAATTTGCTCAGGGTATCTTCCATAGATTGCCTTTATTCTTGGTACAAAGGATTCTGTTGTTCCTTGATAGATTCCCGGTAGCTGTCTGCTCTATATCCCTCCTTCCTTGAAAAGGTTCACCAAATATTTTTTGGGGGGCGTTTGTGTAGTAAGCTTCTTCTAGGGTTTTCCCTTCTTTTTTTAGTAGGAAATCTTTGGTGTAATAGGGTCCTTTGCATTGTTCGCATCCAACTTGAGCAGCATATACTTTTTCATTCACTTTCTTGATCTCTCTTCCAAGATTGTTCAGTTGTGCTTGTATAGCTGCCAATCCGTCAGAAGTTTTAGTACTTCTTGATCTAGATGTTCCATTATGCCATTTTTGAGAGTATTCAGCCATTTCTTGGATGGCTACTTTTGCATCAGCAACAGTCTTTGATGGTATTGCACCTCTTGAGTCAAGAATTTGTCGAGTAAGTATGGAATTCCAATCGATTATTGAAAACAACGATTACTCTCCTGCATCTCGGTTATGTTAAATAGAGCTGAGGAAACTTCATCAAGTGTTTCTGCTGAAAGTTGTTGATTTCTCTAATCTTCTTTCAGTTGAGCAGGTGGGAGCAAAAATTTTGTTTTAAGACTATCCCAAGTTGTAATTAAACCAGTTGGTTCATTTCTTAGCCAGCGGCTTGCGGCTCCAGTTAAGGACATAAGGAATGCTCTAAGCATCACTTGGTCTATAGTAATATTTGGAATGTTGAATAGATTGAAGATCTCAAGAACTTTTTCAATGTGTTCGTTCGCATCTTCCATTGATCCGGCCGCTGAATGAAAGTGTTGGTTCGTAGTTCCTTGAGAAATTGGCCATTTAGCTTAAAGTTATCCTTGTCTTCAATTTTGGGCCTAGCAACCCCCGATCCATAGTCATCTTGGGTCTTGCTCATGTATTGCTCCATAGCTTTCACCATTATTTCCATAATTTCTTCCTCCGAGTATTCTTGGTCAGAAAGTAAATTGAAATCAGGCGATCTTAATTCGTCAAGACTTAGTGTCTTGAAGTGTCTCCTAGATGATCAAAATTTCCGTTCAAGTTTTATTGTAAGGTTCTGTGAATTTTTTCGGTTTTTTTTTTTTAGTAGAATAGAACTCTTTGTCATGCATTACCTACAACAATGGATAAACAATCAATAGGATTTGCTCTGAAGAAAGATAGAAAAAAATTTAGCACAAAAATCAAATAAGAAAACTAATGATTCTGTTTCAGATGATTGATACGCCGTATCTAATGGAAGTGGATATGCCGTATTAATCAGTCAAATGAATACGCTGTATTAGACAAAAAAGTAGGTCGCCGTAAATCCGATGGAGTGGATACGCCGCGTATCGAGGAGTTATCGACCAAAACAGTGTATTAGCAAAACAATTAAATGTAACACACAATTATTCAAGCAAAACAATAATAAAAAAATTAAACTATACAATTATACTAAAATATACAGAATACACTAATCTTATTAACACTAACTCATATGGAGTTATGATTTAATCTAATGTTTAAAAACCAAAACATAAAATAATAATCTAGATTAATTTCACTCCCGGCAACGGCGCCAAAATCATGTTGTGACGTCTGTGTGGTGTTTATTTTATGATTGTTCAAGTTTTAAATTTTTATTTTGCCGACTTAAACAAAAACACAATACTTTAGGGCAGGTGTACACGGTGGGTGGTGATTCGTTGGTAGAAGTAGGGTGTTAGCAACCTTTCCTTGTAGCGTGGGTTTAATATCTTATTTTTTTTATATTTTGCGTTGGTTATCTAATCTAAGTTAATTCTAATCTAAGTCAAACCTATGTTAATCCTATGTTAGTTCTAATCCTAATTCTAACATGTAAAAAGGAGGGTTTCAGCCTGAGAGACTGGCACGGGTTTGGTTGGTGACTATAATCAATTCAAGACACTTTAACCCACGCTAGAAATTAACAGAAGATAAAAGAGCGGTCGAGCCTTATGATATAAAACTGTATTAGCCATCATTAATCTGATTAGAAGTTGGTTTTTTAATTCAGTTGAATGATTACTTATCTCGAAGAGGCATATCATTCTTATACTTAGGCGGGAATTCATCCTAAGACCTAGACACATTAATTCTGTCACAATTAAATCATCCACATAAAGCATCCTTATTTGTTGATTATAATCTATCTTAGGGATTAAAGCAATGGTGATCTCGTTAAACCCTAGCTCATAGAGACTTTACCCACTTACTGCTTAATGGCAGTTTATATACTAGTAGTCCACTTGTCCAACTATCTAATAGAATCAGAACATTATTTGTTGAATTATCTAGATTCACCTACTATTCAACATGTTTAATAAACCAAAGGCAATTTTCGTTAACTAGTTAAGCCAGAAGCGTATCCTTAGCATGATTTTAGAAGGACAATATTTGTGATCCTATGATTCTAGATGTATAAATTACTACATGGAGAGCTATCCCGGCATCTAGATTACTTGGTCCGTATCACTAGATTTAGTTAAATGATAGGTCGCATATAAAAGCACGTAAACAAGTATGAATTAATAAACATAAACAAGCATACAACGATAAATTAAGCAATCGAGATATAAACCAACCAAACATTCAGATCTTCATAATAATGGCTAATACCTAAAGGTATTAGCCTTCAAACATCATAATTAATACAAGAGTAATTGTTTTAGCCAAGGTAAACTAACCGAGTTAATGAATGATACCAAAAATTGAACGATTACAAAAGTATAAGAAATTACACTTTGTCTTTTATGGATTGGAATGCATTGCAAGACCTCTTCTTCTCTTTTTCTCTTCTGAAAATCGACTTTTGTGGTTTAGGTATCGAGAATATGATTTAGCACACTTAAAACTCATTTTTGAGTTTTCTATTTATATTATCTGAAAGTCGGTTCGATACGGCGTATCCAAGGGATTGGATAAGGTGTATTGGAGTTTCTTGGAGTAGGGACCACGCTTGATATCTTCTAGAATCTTCACATACTATATATCTAATACGGCGTATTGGTCTTATCTGGATACGGCGTATTGAGCTTGTTTTCTTTGTGGTCTTTTGGTGAGTGCAGGCACGGATACGTCGTATCTTCCTTGATGGATACGGCGTATTGGTTGTCAGAATCAATAATCTTCAAAATATCTTCATTTAAGCTCCAGAATGCGCGCCTTTTGCTAATATTCACCAAGTACTCCGTAATTACTGCAATTCTTAAATATAAACGATTAAGTAACAATTCTTTACTATAATTATACAAAATGGGTTAAATATATGAGATAAATGATGCTATAAAATAGACGTTATTTGATGTCATCAGTGTGCACGACTATTTTGATCTAAATCTTTGATTAAGACTATTTTAAAGGTTGTTTACTTTATAATGACTTTAAAAGACTTTCAACTCGTTTGCCCCACTCCTCTTTTAGCGAAAGAAAACGCGTTTGAGATACAATACATCTCTACATTAACCCATTTGTAAGTGTATGTGTTAAGAAATGCTACATTTACTCACTAGCAATAAAAATAAAATAAAGGGCAACCCTGAATCTAACTTAAGTTTACATAGTACATATTACTAGGTTTATGCCGTTAAATCATGGCATAAATTTTGAAATGTCCATGTTGGTTTTGCAGGTTGAATTTGTTGTAATTGTATGTTAGATTAGGATGAGAACTAATATAATTGAAGCCAAGATTATATCTGTTGGAAGACTTGGTAGTATTTGTGTAAAAAGAAATATAATACATGAACACGTTCTTTTTCTTTTCAATTCTTTTGCTTAAGATATTTATTGTTATTCATTATTGATTTACGTCTAATTAGATTTCGTCAAGTTATTATGAAGAGAACCCGCCCATCGGACGGGTTATGAAGCTAGTTGGTTAATATGGGAGGCGTGGGTAACGTTTTTATGTGATCTAGGAGGTCAATAATCAGATTTGTAAGGTTTAAAGTTTATTTTTTAAGTATTCGTTTAATATAGAAGTAACTTGTATGATAAAGGTATCATATTTGTGTAAAAAGGTATAGTTTTGTGTATAATGTGCAGTTTATTATAGGTGAAATGTAAAATGGGATAAATAATGTTAGTGAAGATTAAATTTATACACTTAGGCCATATTGAAGTGTTTTAAGTCCGTCATACGAAGCGCTAGTGTAAAAACGTAAAAATTTACGCAATATCAGCTTTACCGGGAAACTTACAAGTTAAAATGAACGAAGTAACCTAAGTTCATAAAAGTGAATGTATTATGTATATTTATGATTGTGGAAAACTAGAAGGGGGGTTGAATAGTTTACCGCTTTTTAATTTAATATTTAGTTTGATTATAAAAACTTATATTCGACTTTATGTGAATTCACAATGTGCACAACATGAACAATTTAACTAATCAAATAAGTAATGATAAGATATCAAATAAGTATGCAAGATAAGAGATAAGAGATAGAAAGATCAAACCACAACACAAGGATTTATAGTGGTTTGGTAATGATTCGCCCTACTCCACTCCACGAGCACCAAACTCGAGAGTTTTCTTCACTATGTCAAAAAGCTCCCTTTAGGCGGAGAAAACCGTACACAACTTAGCTTACACCAATTTCTGACACTAAGCGAAATGTTGAGTTCTAATCCTAGCTAGAATCAATCTATCACAACTAACCACACTACTTCACGACAATTTACTATTTTGCTTCACCACATAATTTTTTCTTCACTTCACAACTTCTCTACCCTTTAAAACTTTTCTATACTTCTCTTCACAACTTCACTTTAACTAAATACTACCTTGATCACACCAATCTAACACTACTTACTAAGATCACCTCGATCTAACTATACTTATAATGATCACCACAATCTACTTAATATACACAACTACGATACACACCTTCACAATATACACAAATGATTTACAAGATATGATACAATTGCAGCGAGGTTGCAAGGACACACACTAAGCTATAATACTTCTTCATTTGATGGTAGAAAGTATTCTTCTCTTGCACTTGAGGATCAAAGCTTGGATCATTTGGAAACAAAGATTTATGATTAAATGATCAAAGGAATGAAAGGAGAGTATAAACTGATTTAGAATAAAAAGAAAGTATGTGCAACAGGTGAGAAAATTAGTAAGGAATAGTCCAGTATTTATAGGCAATCTAGAGGGAATCTTTGTCTGGGCGGTCTCCTTAATTAGGGTGTCGGACCCCTTATAATTAAAGGGACCGCCTGTTTATTTAAGGGGTCCGGCCAGGCTAGGACGCTCCCTTTTTTATCTTTTCCAGAGGAGGTGTTTTCTGGAACATTTCTAGCCGTTTTTAGGTAGAAATTTGAATTCAAAATATTTATTTGAATAAAATATTTCTTTTAAGTCTAAAAATGTTTTGTAAAATATATAAAAATGTTTGTGACATTTTTATAAAAAATGTGAGGTTAAATAAAAATTCATTTGATCATAAAATGCATTAGGCATTTATTTATTCATACCTTTAAGTGATTAAATTTTCAAAATGAAAATTTACTACTAATTACTTGTTTATGTTTAATTTTACATTTAATCGTTTTTGCATTTTGTGATTATCAAAACATAAAGAGGTCGAAAAATATTAATAACGTTTTTAGGTATTATTTCTATCAACAATCTCTCCTTTTTTGATGATTACAAAATCTAAACTCATTAAATGTAAAATTATTTTTAAACAAGTATTTAGTGAGTTTTATTTCCATTTCTCCCCCCTTTTTGTAGAATAAAAAAGGCTTCACTGATGAAAACAAGTAAAATTGATGGAAAATTTTCTCCCCCTTGATGTGTGCTCCCCTTCGTTCGAGGGCACCAAGGAATCGAGCTATGGTCACTTTGCTACAAAAACAAGTTAGAAGAACAAGACCACTATTCTAACATATAGCAAAGAAAGAAAAAAATATGAAAACAAGTTGATAATGCTTAACAAGTGTTATGTTATTTGTGTAAGCTAACAAACACAAATATGTATCAACTAGACTCAACTTATAAAGTTAGGAGTCATTCGACCAACAAAAAGATTTAAAGACAATCAAGTGCATACAGAAAAGCATAATACTAAAGATCATTCATTAAAAAAATTATGTATAAAACACAATCATGCATACATCAAATAGAAATAATATGCTTGAAGCATATTAGTGCAACAAGCATAAAGATGAACTACAAAGATCCTAACATTCCTAGATTGCCATAGGAAATCATTAGATTTGCTTGCAAAACGAGAGGGTTAGACATTTATTTAAAAGCGAGAAAGAGTAGGCATGTAACATGCTTAGTTGGTTATTGGTGGAGAGTTTGGAGCGGAGGTGGTTGTTGAAGGGTAGTCTCGGTGGACTTGAAGTGGAGGTTGTAGTTGAGTAAGAAGAAATTCAATCCAATTAATATCTTTACTCAAGGTTAGGAATTTTTTTGGGTAAAGATGCGACAAGAACAATATCCAACATGTTGTTCAACTTGGTCTAAGTTGAGAGTGTGAGGCAAGTTTGGAGAATAAAGTGATGTGGGAGTGTTACGTTGTGAGAGGTGCATGGCTAAGAGGTTTGATAGGTCTTGAAGTTGATTAATGTCATTCATGAGCATTTCTCTACTTGGAGATGGAGGAAGTGGAGGTTGAGTATGGTTGTCACCTTGAGGTGAGGGTGGAGTTTGAGCATGAAGCACACTAGTAACATGTGGATTGATGAGTAAGTAAGGAAATGGGGGTTGTGTGAGTTGAGTTTGATTGACGCTTTATGGGGGAATGGAAGCTTGTCCAACATTAGTGTCACAAGAATCACTAAGTGGAAGTGAGTGAGATTGTAGTGAAACATGGTTTGAATGAGTAGTAGGAGTGTTTGCTTATGATGGTTCATTGATAGGAGATTGTGGTTTGGGCATTGGTGTTGGTAAGTTAACATCAACCTCATTGGAAGAGTTACAATGGTTCAACTTCTTTCTCCATATGGGTCTTACAGACATTTTGGCAACCCTTAAAGGTTTGAGTAAAGGTTTGTGAGAGGAAGACATTTGAGAAGACAAGATGATTGTGGTGATTTTGTTTGAGGAAGAGGGTTGATTTATACTAGGAAGATGATGTAGTTATGGATGGATGGACATTGATAAGAAATTACTCCAAGAAATGTTGGTGAGTTCTGGGAAATTATAGCTGGGTCTAGGTGAAAGAGGGTCAAAAAGCATAAATAAATAGTAAAAATCATGCATCAGGTGGCCGGTCCCCTTAAATACATGGCCGACCCCTTTAATTTTAAGGGGACCACCCCTTTGAGCTAAGGGGGGCGCCACCTGGAAGTGTACAGAATTTCCAAGTTTTTGTTTTCTTTTAGGAAATGGTAAAAAGGTGGACTGTTTTGTGGCCATTTTGCAACAAGTCCTAGTTTTTATGGCAACCTAGACTATAACATTTACCAAGGAGAGTTAAGATCAATGTAGACCCAACATTTGTCATAGACCCAATGAATCAATCCTAGCCACTCATTTTTTCATCAAAAATAAAAAAACTCACTTTCCACCTCTTTTTTAAAAATAAAATATCTTACAAACGGTAAATCGTCACACGACAAAAAATACACCATCGCGACGAGTATTTTTTTATCTTTCAGTAGACGGGTGACACGATATACTTTCGAGGAATTTTTTTTCGATTTTTTTTTTTTTTTTCAGTCACGAATTGCGGAAAATCATTATAGGATTCGTATTTTTATAACGAATCATATTATGATTCGTTATCGGAATCATATATGATTGTTATAACGGATCGTATATGATTTCTTGAAATCTGTATATGATTTCATAAAATCATATATGATTTGTGGATTTCCGACAACTTTTTTCATTTTTTTTCTGTCCACGAATTTCGGGAAAATCATATATGATTGATTAATCTAATGACGAATCATATATGATTCGTACAACGGAATCATATATGATTTCATAAAAATATATATGATTTCTTAAATCATATATGATTTCATTAAACTCAATAATGACTTCATACCAATCAGAAAAAAAAAATTCGTCGAAAGTCAATATTGAGAGTCGCCCTATATAGTAAGCTATAATTTATGATTCTTCGTGCGATGGGTATGTTTTGTGTTGCGTAACGATTAACAGTGTGTGAGATATTTAATTTTTAAAAAAGAGGTGGAAAGTGGGTTTTTTTATTTTTGATGAAAAAATGAGTGGCTATGATTGGTTCATTGGGTCTATGACAAATGTTGGGTCTATATTGAACTTTTGGCATACCAAGGAAGCAAGCATATAAAGTCCTAATTTTGTTTCAATAATAATCAAGACTAATAGCATTTATCAAGCAAGAATATGTGAACAAGCATACAAGAAGGTAAAATATAAGTCTTCAATAGAAAGCATATTAAGCAAGTAGTTTTAATACTCCTAATAGTTGTAATGCTCCTAAGATTTTTTAAACAAGAGAAGTATGTCGTAAACACATTTAAATGAGACTTGTGTTTGTATTTATAACCCTAGTGTGTACCTATATGCGACAAATGTGGAGTAACGATTATTTCGATTCTAAGATAAGAAAACCTAAGAAATAATCCAAGTGTTCCTTGATTTAATTTTGCTCAATCAAGAGTGTCGAAAAATATATATTAGATTATATATTTTGACAACAAGTGTGAGTTCATTATGCATGATTTGAAAAATGTTTTTAGCATATATGAACATTGTATGAAAATAGATTTTTCAAGTGATCCTAGTTGTGAGAAGGATTTTGGGAAAATAGATTGGGACTTACATACACATACATTAAGTAGAGAATCTTAAACCTTGACAAAATCGAGGTTACATAATTGTATAAAGGTTAATTTTTGAAAAATTCCCAATCTTTGATTTTGTGCAAATAGAATCCTAGACTCAGATTTAAGGAAGAAAAAAATAAAGCTTTTTATCTACTGTCAGATGGTCGGTCCCCTTAAATACATTGTGGGCCCCTTTAATTTTAAAGGGACCGCCAGTTAAGAATTAAGGGGGCCGCCCATCTGACGAATAAATTTTCCTAATTTTTTAATTTTGACATTTTAGTTTTGATTGTAGTTCATTGTTCTTGTTTACTTTTAAGTACCTTATCAATCATGTATAGTAATGAAACTACTTAATAAGTGTTTAATCAATTTGTTTCATCATTTCTAGACCAAGACGTAAGTAATTGAAGGGCTCACGTTTAAGGGGTATAGTTAGAATATCGGCAATGTTATCTTCCGATAAAACCTTTTCTATAGAAATATTTCCTTTTTGAACATTGTCACAAAGGAATTGGTGACGAATCTCAATGTGTTTTGTACGAGAGTGTTGTACAGGATTTTTACTTAAGTCTATAGCCCCTTTGTTATCACATATTATAGGGATGTCATCTAACCTAATGCCATAATCTACGAGAGCTTATTTCATCCATAGTACTTGTTGACATGCCTTTCCGGCGCTTACATATTCGGCTACGGTAGTGGAAATAGCAAGAGCGGTTTGCTTCTTAGAAAACCAAGATGTTAAACAACATCCCATAAATGTGCAAATAAAGCTAGTGCTTTTTCAGTCCACATAGTCTCCCGCATGATCAGAGTCCGCATATACTATGGTTTCTATGACGGGCCCCTTAAGACATAATCCTAAGTGCGTAGTGCCTTTAACGTATTAGAAGATATGTTTAACCGCTTCAAGGTGAGAGGTATTGGGATCCTCTTGGAAGCGTGCACAAAGGCAAACACTAAACATGATGTTAATACAAATAATGTCTAAAAACGTTATTTATTTTTTTCGACGTCTCAACGTTTTGATAATAACAAAATGTAAAAACGTTTACGATAAAATTAAACGTTTACAAATTATTAATCGTAAAATTCCATTTCTAAGATTAGTAATCACTTAAGATATGAACAAACAAATCATTAAGCATGATTAGTAATCAAGAAAATATTTTTCTCTCATCCATTACATTTTTACAAAAGAATTTCACAAAATTAATTAGACAAAATATTTTGTAATTAAAAGAAAAGTTTTATTAAACTTAAAATTTGAAATTTAAATTTTCCTCTCAAAATGGAAGGTTCCATACCAGATACAACATTCCCTACAAAAAGACAAAAAAAAGAGCGTAGTCTACTAGGCGACCCCCTTATAGGCCTGGCGGACCCCAAATAAATCTGGGATCGCCGCTTGGCGGCCCCGGATATATTTGGGACCGCCAGGACCGCCCTTAGTGACCGTTGGATTTTTCTGCCTATAAATACTGCTCCATTCCTTGTAGAAAATCAAACCTCTTTGCACAAAATTTTCATATAACTTTCTCTCTCTAAAAATCTTCTTTCTCTCTCTAAATCTCTTGATCACTAATATTCTTAGATCTTGTTTCAAGTGATCTAATCTCTTCTTCTTATCTCTTCCCTCTCATTCAAGTGCAAGAGAAGAACATTCGTATTCGTCAAGAAACGAATTGTTATTTAGAGATCTCTCATCTTTTCTTCTAAGTACCAAATCTCTATTATAATTATCTTGTGTATTTGTGTGATTCAGATATTGTGTAAATCCGATAGTGTAGATCTAGTGATTGTGTAGTGATTGTGAAGTGGTAGATTGGTTCTAGCTAAGATTAGGACTCGACATTTAGCTTAGTGTCGGAAAATAACGTAAGTGACGTGTAAACGGCTTTCTCCGCCTAAAGGAAGCTTGTTGACATAGTGAAATCTCGAGTGGGAAACTCGGGGAGTGGAGTAGAGCGAAGAAGAGCTTCGTAGCTAAACCACTATAAATCTTGGTGTCTTGGTTTGATTGTTCATTCTCTTATCTCTTTATATTGTTGTGATTGTTATTTACTATTAGTCTAGATATTTACTTGGTTAATTCATATTGTTGGTTGGTTATCATACTACTCGAATCTAAGTATTTTGAGAGCAAACTTTTAAAATGAAAATGAACCTGTAAACTATTCAACCCCCCTCTATTTTCCACAATTAGTATCGGGAGCCAAGGTCACTCAAGATTTTTAAAATATATTATATTTTAAAGCATGGATCGATCTATGGATTCCGACAAATATCTAGAAGGGCAATCTATGCAAAGACCACCACCTTTTAAAAGTTATAGTTTTATTTACTGGAAAAATAAATTCGAGACATATGTTAAATCAAAAGATCTAGATCTTTGGCATGTTATTACCAACGATGATTTTTAACCTATTGAACAAAATCCGAAAACCAAATTAGATGAGGTTATCCCTTTTGAAAAACAAAGTGATGATCTTAAAAAGAGACTTGTGAAAAATAACGAAGCTAAAATGGTTATTTATAATGCTTTGCCTAGAAAAGAATATGAAAAAAAAAATATATGTAATACGGCAAAAGAAATTTGGAAAACATTGTTAATCATCTATCAAGGTAATAGTCAAGTCAAAGATAATAAGATCGACCTTTTGGTTCAACAATATGAACAATTCGTCATTTTCAAAGACGAATATATAGATAGTGCTTTTGCTAGATTTAATACTATTATTACTAGTCTAAAAGCTCTTGATGAAGGTTACTCTAGTAAGAATTATGTTAGGAAGTTTCTTAGGGATCTACATCCTAAATTGACAGCAAAGGTCACGGCGATTGAAGAGTCGAAAGACTTAACGTCACTATCTCTTGATGAACTCATCGGGAGCCTCAAAGTTCATGAAATGATCATCAAGAAAGATTCTGAAATAGTCAAAGAAAAAGTTGAAAGGAAATATCTTGCTTTAAAGGCTAAGAAAGAATCTGGTGATGAAAAGTGTTCGACTTCTAGAACTGAAGACGAAGAATACGCCATGGTAGTAAGAAACTTCAAGAAGTTCTTCAAGAGAATAGGTAGATTCGTGAGACAGCCTTGAAATGACAAAAAGACGTTCAAAAGAAGCCAAGACGACAAAAATGGTAAAAGTGATAGAAAATGCTTTAGATGCGGTGACCCGAATCATCTTATTGGAGAATATCCAAAACCACCAAAAGACAAGAACCAAAGAGCATTTGTCAGAGGTTTTTGGAGTGATAGCGGTAAAGAAGATGATGAGAAAGTCAATGACGAAACGTGTCTAGTAGCTCAAGCATCAAGTGAGGTATGTTCTGAATCCTCCTACTTTAGTGATGAGAACTCGTCAATAGATGACTTAGTGCTAGATAATGAATATGACAAACTGTGCAAAATAAGTTTAAAGATAATCACTAAAAACAAAAGATTAAAAGCCACTAGAAATAATTTAGAAAAAGAATGTAGTGTTCTAAAGGAAAAAGTGTCTATACTCGAGAAAAACAAGGGAGTTGATCTCGAATGTGTAAAGTATCATATGCTTAAAATTGAGAATGAAAAACTCAAAGAGGAAGTCACTAGATTAAATAAAGTTGAAAAGAGTACATAATGTCTAAATGAAATGTTAAGTAATCAAAACCCTCCGGTGCAAAATTAGGTTTGGGATTTAATTTATTTGAAGCATCATCTAGTGGAAATAAAGAAATAAAATTTGTGAAAGCTCAGAAAAAGGCGTCTTTGGATGGAGGTCCCATAAATATGGGCGGCCCCCAAAGTGTTCAGGCGGCCCCCAAAACAATTATGGGACCACCACCAGTTGGTACACCTGGATCTGAGAAAAGTGTGTCTTTTTAAAAATCTATTTTGGGTCCTAGACCAAAACACATAATAGTAAACAAAGTCAAAGTTCCCGTTGCTAGTGATAATGAAGTCAAACAATTTTATAAACCATTAACAAAACCCGGAGTTGGATTTTTAAAACCTAATTTTAGATCAAAAACTCCACCACTTAGAAGAGTCATCAATAATTATCCTCGTCCTAAGACACCATAACCAAAAAGAAACATTGGTCGACAAAAACAACCACGTGGCTTTCCCGTAACTTGGAACAACTTCCCAAGTCAAACTTACATGCCATGGGAAATGTGTCTTCCATTTCCACATCCCAACTAAATGCATCAAATGCAAGGGATGTTTAGCACTAACAACTTTGGACCCATGAGATATTGGGGACCAAATGTTTGAGGTAATGCCTTATATAAATAGATATGCCTTGGAGTCGACTTGGAACCCGATAAGTGGATAACGGATAGCGGATGCTCCAAACATATGATGGGTAACCGAAAGCTCTTCTCAAGATACAAGGCATACAACGGAGGTAATGTTATTTTTGGTGGCAATCTTCGCGGTAACATCATTGGCAAAGGTACGATTTCGAATGACTCTCTCAAAATAGATAATGTAGAGCATGTAGATAACATAAGATTTAACTTGTTAAGTGTAGGACAAATATGTGATAATAAGTGTAGAGTAACTTTCTTTGAACATGATAGTGAAATCACTAAGGATGGTAAGGTCATAGGCAGAGGTATTAGGAAGAAAGGCTTATATGTGATGAAATTAGGAAATAAGCCTAAAGACAAAATTTGTCTAGCAACGATTGATGAAAACTCCACGTAGTGGTATAGGAGATTAGGTCATGCAAATATGCGTCTCATTCAATCGTTGGCATCTAAGGAATTAGTTAGAAACTTACCTAGCTTAAGTTTGATCAACACTTCTGTGATGCTTGCAAAATTAGAAAGCGAGCTCACGCTAGTCATAAGGCTAAAAATATAGTCTCAACGACTAGATGCTTAGAACTCCTTCATATGGATCTCTTCGACCCATCCGCCGTACGGAGTTACGGAGGAAACCGCTACACCTTAGTCATAGTAGATGACTACTCTAGGTATACTTGGACTAGATTCCTTAAGGACAAAACTGAAGCTTTCGATCAATTCAAAATATCTAGTATGAAAATTCAAAACCAATTAGGATGTACAATAGTGTCAATAAGAACCTACCACGGTAGGGAATTTGATAATGAGGTGCAATTTGAAGAGTTTTGTAATGCCAATGGAATTACACATAACTTCTCAGCTCTACGCACTCCTCAATCAAATGGCGTGGTTGAAAGGAAAAATAGGACACTTCAAGAAATGAGTAGGACTATGTTGAATGAGCAATCGTTACAACAAAAGTTTTGGTGTAACGCAGTAGCATGGTTGAAAGGAAAAATAGGACACTTCAAGAAATGAGTAGGACTATGTTGAATGAGCAATCGTTACCACAAAAGTTTTGGTGTAACGCAGTAGACACTTCAACATACATTCTCAACCGAATCCTAATTAGAGCCATCTTAGGAAAAACACCTTACGAACTCTTAAGAGGTAGGAAACCTACTTTAGATTACTTTATGGTGTTTGGAAGCAAGTGCTTCATTTTAAACACTAAATACAACCTTACAAAGTTTGACCTAAAGTCATACGAATGTATCTTTTTAGGATACTCCCAAAATAGTAAAGCCTACATTATCCTTAATAAACACACTAGGAAAATCAAAGAATCACTCAACGTGACATTCGATGAGACTCCTCCACCCTCTAAAACATCACCCTTGGTGGATGATGACTTAGATGAAGAAGAAGCAATTAAGGTTACCGAAAAGAAAAACCTAGAAAATGACATTGAGGATGAAACTTTAGAGATTGACGAAATGGTCAATATTAAGGAATCTAGGAACCATCCATTAGAAAATGTCATAGGAAACCTTAACCAAAGAACCCTTAGGTCACAAGCCCAAAACCAAAGTAACTTCTTTTGTTTTATATCAACTATAGAACCTAAGAATGTGAATGAAGCCTTAGCAGATGAAAGTTGGATAGTCGCTATGCAAGAAGAATTAAATCAATTCATTGCTAACGACGTTTGGGAGTTAGTTCCACAACCTAGGAATATGACAATTATAGGAACTAAGTGGGTGTTTAGAAATAAGTTAGACGAGAACGGTATTGTTTCTCGAAATAAGGCTAGGTTAGTTGCTCAAGGCTATAATCAACAAGAGGGCATCGATTATGATGAAACTTATGCCCCAGTTGCTAGACTTGAGTCAATTAGGATACTATTAGCTTATGCTTGTGCTTTAGATTTTAAGCTATTCCAAATGGATGTAAAAAGTGCATTCCTGAACGGTTTTATCAATGAGGAGGTATACGTGGCACAACCTCCAGGATTCATTGACTTTGAAAAACCGGATCATGTTTATAAACTAAAGAAAGCTTTATACGGTCTTAAACAAGCACCCAAAGCTTGGTATGATAGATTAAAAGCTTTTCTTATTAAACATGAATATAAAATGGGAATGGTAGATAACACACTTTTTACTAAGAAAAAAAGTTCTAACCTCATCATCGTTCAAATATATGTCGACGACATTATATTCGGTTTGACTTGTCAAAGACATGTATGATGAATTTGCCAAAATTATGCATGACGAGTTCAAGATGAGCATGATGGGTGAACTTAACTTCTTCCTTAGGCTACAAATAAAACAAATGGAAGATGGTATTTTCTTTAATCAATCTAAATATATTAAAGAAATGCTTAAGAAATTTAGCTTAGAAGAATCTAAACCAATGAAAACCCCCATGTCCTCCGATACCAAACTCACGAAAGACGAAGAGTGTGAGTCGGTAGATAGTACCAAGTATCAAGGCATAATAGGTAGTTTATTATACCTAACGGCAAGTAGTCCTGATATCATGTTTAGTGTCTACCTTTATGCCCGCTTCCAAGAGGCTCCTAAAACCTATCACCTAGAAGCGGTTAAGCGTATCTTCTGATACATTAAAGGCACTACGCACTTAGGATTATGGTATCCTAAGGGGACTGGCATAGAAATAGTAGTATATGTTGACTCTGATCATGCGGGAGATTATGTGGACTAAAAGAGCACTAGCGGTATTTGTACGTTTGTGGGATGTTGTTTGACATCTTGGTTCTCGAAGAAACAAACCACTCTTGCTATATCCACTACCGAAGCCGAATACGTAAGCGCCGAAAAGGCATGTCGACAAGCACTATGGATGAAACAAGCTCTTATCGACTACGACATTCGACTCGACGACATCCCGATCATGTGTGACAATAAAGGTGCGATTGACCTTAGCAAAAACCCGGTGCAACATTCTCGAACTAAACACATCGAAATTCGTCATCACTTTCTTTATGATAATGTCCAGAAAGGACATATCTCAATCGAAAAATTGCCGTTCGTCGACAACATCGCCGACATTCTTACGAAACCCCTTAAACGTGAATCCTTCAACTATCTACGTCTTGATTTAGGAATGATGGAACACATTCCATAAATCACATTAGTCCGCTTCTCCTTCTTCTGTCTCAATTCTAGTTTGTGTTCTATTCCGTGCCGCGACAACTTAAATACTTCATCCGAAGTACCTTAAGAATTTTTAATTCGCAAAATGAAAATTAAAATGTCACTCCTATTTGTAAAATTTTCGTCAAAACTAAGTCCAAAACGCCTTGCTGAGGGCGGCCCCCATATCCCCGGCGGCCCCCAATATATTTAGGACCGCCTAATAAATATGGGACCGCCAACAGCAGACACCATATTTTACACTTAGTCAAATAAATTTCCAAAAACAAAACCAAACACACCCCTTCTTCTCTACATCGACGAACACGAACAAAACCACCCAAAAACTCAAAATCCCCATTAAAACACTAATTGAAGATAAAATCAGCACCTACAATCATTCATAACATCATCAACATCATCAATTGTAAGTCATTTCATCTTATTTCTTTCAATTTGAGTCTAGGGTTCATGATGAACACAAAAATTAAAATTGGGGATTTTTCATTTTTCTTTCAATTGTGTACAATTAGGACCACTAGGATACAATGTATAACTAATATGCTTCCCGTAGACATAAGATTTGTATACATTTGTGAGTTTGTTGAAAAATTGATTTCAAACCAAAACCCAGTTTTATTTTCAAATCACTCACGTTAGAAACATAAAAAAATTGTTATTATGCATTGTTAATACAACTCAAAAACGTTATCAAACACATGCATAATGATCTCATGAACAAATTTCAAAATACATAATTCATATGTATTTTTCAACATGTTTGGATGAGCAAAATCAAACTAAAAAGCGTTTGGATTAACCCTTAGGATTTTACGATTTAGATCGAGTTAATCATTACTCCACATTTGTCACACTTATGCATACACTAGACACCTACTTTGATGAGACAACATTACTAAAGTTTGCACTCTTTTAATTACGTGAAATAACATTGGAAGAAGAACTACGATACATAAAATCATACGTTCCAACAATCTCAAATGAAAAATATCTTCCTAATAAATTAAAACCCTTCATTCAAAACCTAGAGTATAGACCAATTCATGAAGGTCATCCAGTATCTTCTGAGTCTACTAAATATGATAATATTCAAATCATGTTTCAAACTATCAAACTTCTGAGTATATAAGAACTTCACGAAGGGATTTGTCCAAGATTTTTGCTTGAATTTATTCTTTAATAGAAATTACTAGAGACAATGATCAAAATATCTTTTTAAAATTCTGGGCATTAAAAAGAACATTTAAACTCTCATTTGAGTCATTCTGCCTTAATTATCTTCATTCCATGTGAAGGAAAATATTCTGATTCTGAAGATTCATCTCTCGACTCATTGAGAATCAATCAGGAATCAAGCACACCTTACCAAACACACACTCCAACACCAAATGAAATTATTCAATCAATCACAACAACTGGACAAACCATATTCCCAAACAAAATTCTCAAAGAAGAACTTCATCATGACATGAGATCTTGGAATGAAATCAATCAAGATAATGCATTTGGCACTCAAAATAACTCAAACTTTCTTCCTGCATCATCTTGTCACATGATGTATTGAATTCAAACACGTACTCCCTTTAACTTTGCTTATTTCCTAACCAAATGAGTTGAAAGGATTAAAAATCAACCAAACTCTCCAATGCTGGTATGTGCTTAAATACACATACCACTTTCCATTAAAATCGGACTTAAATGACCAAAAACGTACCAAAAATACTTTTTATTTGTATGTTTTCACTTATATTGTGCAGGAAACGGATATCCGACAAAAGGACGAAAAATCAAGCAAAAACAACAAAACCGAGCACGGAATGGAAGAGCGTGAAATGACAAAGCCAAAATCAAAGTCAAAGACCAAAAATTCAAAGTCAAAGTCATCCCCGCAAAAGTCAACAGTCAAAGTCAAAGCCGGAAATGAAGAAATGTTAAATGGGCCCACCCGTACCCATCTAATGGGCCGGGTCAGCCCATTTAAATATTACATGAAGACCAAATCTTTTAAATGGCCCATATCCCTTTTATAAAACACACGGCCCAATGAACATATATAAATCCCAATACCTCTAACCCTCATTAGCCCAAAACCCTTAACCCCCTTCTGCCGTTAAGTCCCAATGACTGTTTTTGAAATACCATATAACAAGATAGAGGACTTATTTTGCCATCCCTCAAAGTTATATACACCACAAGGACTTATTATGCAAATACACTTATAACAATGAGGGGCCAATTATGTATATCCCTCAAACTTCACCCCCTGCATCTAATCAAACAAAACATAGTACCTTGTTTTCCCGCCAAACATACCCAGACAACTGTTCATTATTGTTTTGGCTTTACACCTGCAACAAACTGCCAAAACCATCACCACGGAATATAGACACCATGTTAATCCTGTTTCTGAAGATTCATCTCTCGACTCATTGAGAGTCCGTAACGCCCCACAAAACAAGAGAGATAATCTCATCAAAAACGACCAACACCTTACCCAAACAACACTACTCCAGACGCGAACATAAAAGAACCAATCCTCACTATTAGCTAAACATGATTATAATCCGAATCATCATACCCTGACACATCCCTGAACTTCGGGACACAAATGTTACCCCACTATATAGTACCAAAAACAGAAAACATCTACTCTCTGCACTCAGATAACACCGAAGAAACCATCCTATCCAACCATTGATCACACGCAACGAGCCCCCCCCCACTCTCTCACCGAGATGTCGAAATCAATCAAGATAATTGACTATCTTTAGGCACACTCACAATCATCACCCAAGACCTCAAATCTTTCATTATTACATCGTCTCCACTCTTGTCTCACAAGACTTAATTGGACAACCCACTCATAACTAATCACGCCTAAAGAATATCCATTACTCGTGTCGCTATACCTCGATGACACCCCCATACGCCATAGAGAGACCAAAGCACCTACTCCTCAGTAGCGCCCTGCTAGATCCATATCGGATTATACCATCACCTGCCTCAAGTTCACAAACAACCAATGCTAATCCTAGAAATGTACCTGGTATAGCGCCGCCATCCACAAAAATACCCACGAATCACGCACTAGAGACCTCAGCTACACTGATACTGTTATCATATTCCTCACGCGCTACTTTAGAAACCACACCCCATCACCATAACCATACCCCCACAAAAATCGCAATCTTATACGAAAAGTCCCACCGCCTCTACCAACCATCATATACTTTCCGCTCTTTGTATGTTTTCACCCTTCTATAGCTCTCCCGTGCAGTGAGAACGGATACTGCTGTCCCACCGCCCCCTCACAAAGCTCGCAAATCCGAAACTCATGACAACGCGCCTCTCATCTACCACAACAAACCTGCAGCTTCCGCACAGGCTCCTCGGAAACGAGCCCCGTCGACACCCTTATCCTAAACAGCTCTCCCTACCAAAAAATCTCCACAAAGCTCTCCTTGACCCAAATAAATGCCCTCCTCACTAACTCAGTCAGACCCAGCTCATCCCCCTCACACCCCGCACTCCCTTCTCAAGTCCAACACAAGCCGTAGAACACCCACGTCCCCCCACCTTCGCCCCACTCCGGACCTAGATCCTGGCAGAACTGATAACAATCGTCTCCTAAGAGTCGCGCGGCCCCACACCCCACGCTACCCCCACACTCGTCCTTAGCTGGCGCCGCCCGGGCCTGCAGCCCACATTTAATCATCACTGCAGCAACCATGAATAGCGCTCCCCCCCCCCCCCCCCCCCCCCCCACCCCCCCCCCCCACACACCCCCCCAACACACTATGTCACTCCTCTCGTATATCCCTCTCACGGCCAACCCACCCTCTCTGACACCACACAACCCTGCTCACATGTCTAGTGTCACAAAAATCCCAGACCACAACCAGAACCGCCCCCCCCCGACCATCCCCCCGCCCCGAAACACCCCATAACACCATGCTCATCCCTCTCAGATACCCTACGCACTTCACTCACCTCCCCCATACCAATCTCTCACGAGAACCGTTAAGAATATCACCCCCTCCAAGATCTAATCGCCCCCTATCTCCATATAACCTCTCATGTATGAGTCACACCAATACACGCCGTGTTCACGGCAACCCCAGTCCACCACCCCCTAAGTTCCCATGACTGTATTCGTGATCCCCCACTCCCCCACATCTCCCCCACATACCGAACCCCCACAATCATCTCACAAGATAGAGCGACTCATAGTTTTGCCATCGCCGTGTAAAAGACACTAGTTACTAGCTACCCTCCTCCAAACCTAAGCGCCATCCCTCCTCACCACTACTCGCCAATACCACATCTTCATAACAATGAGGCCCCAAGCGAGCCCCCCCAACAGTGAATCGTATCTCCATCTCCCCAGCTCAAAAACTTCCTACCCCACTGCATCCTTCCTCTCATCTATCTACATCACTACACACACTAGTTCCCACTCGCCGCGCTGTTATACCTGAACCCCCCGCATCCCACTCCAAACCAACTGACCACCACCTAGGCCACCACCATAGGTTCTCATCTCATTGTAGTTTGGCTTTACACCCACGAGCAACCAAATGCCAAAACCAGACGCTCAGACACACTCTAACGATTCCCACCTACCCTCCACTACAAAGTAGAGGGCTCCAGCCTGGCTACTCACCTTAGACGACCGGTACAGTCAGAGTATGATCAAGTAAAAAAAAACACGATGCATAGGCAGCAGGCGCTGATGGATCTTATCCTTGGGCACTCCAAGTGAACAGAATGATCAGATCGGCTCAGACGCTACTTGCTTTTGAGCGAACCTCTGACATCCCCCACTCTGCCCCATCAGAGAGACAGAAATGACCAATACCGCAAAACTCACCAACCTCTCCCAAACCGCAGACAAGAAGTACATTCAAGACATTAGGGAATTTACGTGTCTATAAATATAGCCTTATGTAATGAGAGATAGGGAGTGTCAAATTTTTAGGTTTCAGCAAAAAGCTTGTTAAAACAAATCTGATGTGTCATTTTCAATATATGTGCATTTTTAAATCGCTAATACTGTCCTTTTAAATTTCTGTACTTGTGTGATTATTGCTTCTTTTTTAATAATTATGCACTTTACATGTTTTCCTTACAAATTTTGTCATTTAAGTTAATTTGTCTTTAGAAATATTGTCTGACGCCACTCTTTTATACACGCTTGTTAATGTGCTTTATAAAGCTTGTTTTTGAATCTGCATTGTTTACTTTTCTGGTCCAAATCTCTCCTGTAGAATACCGCTAAAGTGTCTTCGTATCAAATCCAATTCAAACAAGACATGCAAGCGTAAAGCGATCACGGACGCATGGTTTTCTAAGGGATTGGCCATTGGTTTAGAGCTCTTTATGGTAAAGCACTTAGGCTCAGGTTTATAAGCTTTGGAAAACACTTATTGTTTGTAGCCAAAAGCACAAGCAGACGTTTGTAAGCCTTCTTTTTATCAGTGAGCTTAAGTTATTCGTAGTAGGCCGTTAATATTTGCTTATTTGTTTTTGTTTTCTTGCTTATTCATGTTATCCATCTTATTTTGGTCCTGATTTGTGCTTAATATCATGCTTTGTAGTCAAGTTTTGATCCCTTTACAACATAGTTATATTTGCCACTTGATACTAAACCTTATGGCTTATTTTGATGCATTTATACTGCCTTACCCTTTTGACTGAGAGAGATTTGACTCTATTTTTTTATGCTTTATGTTATATATGTCCGCACAATCCAGAAGTAAATTTTTATCCAATAAATAACACCAGATAGTGAACCTCTACTCCATCCCACCACGCCCACATCCATAGTGACACTATTTAATCCTCGTGTTACATCATAAAAACCGGAATTTACATCAATTCCCATTTCTAAAGGGTGTGATTTTATTCCTATTTCTCAATAATCCAAACCAACAACCTCCACCACACCACACTCACCTCCTCTCGCCTCTCCACCCATCCCATTTTACATCTACTCCCCCACTCCCATCCCCTACCCATACCACCCATACCATAACACTCCTCATTCCACCACTATCCCCTCCCCTAACACCACTCTCATTCTCCACCTCCCTCCCACTTCTTAACAACACTGTCCCACCCCGCCCAACTAACATACCAACCCCCCTCTCCAACACACAGATACCCCACCAGCCATTACACCCCACATCTACCCCATCCAATAGCCCCGGAAGCAAACCCACATTGGCACATTCTCACCAGGCCCTCGCATCCCTCAAAGGTGCTGGATAAACTTTAATCGCCCCGCCTGTGTACAACTGTTTCATGTCTAAAAACCACCCACACTCCCCTCTCCAGAGTGCGCCACCATACTCTGCGACTCAGATCTTTCCGAGCCAATGAGTCATTTCCCTCTGAGTTAGCCTCTCTTAATCTACGTTTAGCCCATATATTTTTTAGAACTCTTCCTCAACGTCCAAGTATCGTTTGCTTAGACAGCTTTGTGCTTTTCCTCCTTAGGTGACCATCTGAACACCACCAATCACCTGATATACCGCTTATGTTCGTAACACATTGTGGTACGCGCCCATACTAACGATAACTCTAAGACTCTAGCCGTGACCGCTTCTTCAGATGTTTTTCAAACCTCTGTCTTTTGAGCTCAGACCCGAATCTATTCGTGTCAATGTTACATGTCCCACCAACTACTGATAGAGAGGGTCTAAGCTCTCGTCCTTTTAGACATCGAGATTTTTATTCTTGGTCTCTAAACCACGACCGCAATAAACTATTACCCAACGTCATCCATCTCCTAGTTAAAAGATAAAATATTACAATTCTTCCATTTTACAAGAGCCCAGCGCCGTCGCACAGTTTGAGTTTGTTTCACTCTCGCCTGTATAAAATACCCCAACCCCCAGAACCCCTACTCCCAATTCTGCAAGCACCACAAGCCTCATAGTTTGAGTCTCATTTCCATCATCCTCGTTTCCTGCCACGCCCTCACCCCATCGAGCACGTGCCTTCAATCGCTTTCCCCCCGCCCCCCCCCCCCCCCCCCACCTGAACCCCCACCCGCCCTCTATTCTTAAGCCCCTGTATTTCCAGCCAGCCCCCCCCAGCCCCACCGAAGCGTGTCCCGCCACTACTTTGGCCTCTCCCACAAAAGAGCGATTGCCCTAGTGTGCAAGACACAAGCCAACCCTTCGAGGCTCACACCTCTCACATCCCTTACTGTCCGCGTCCAGCCACCCTCATCCCCTTGACTTGTTTCAACAATCTCATTTTTTCGCTTTCGCCTCCCCGTACGTAAAAGCACCCCCCTCCCGAGCGCAAGCGCGTCACCTATAAGCCCCTCTTAGAGGAGTAATATGCGCCTCATCGCCATAAAGTTCATGAAGCTTCGCCCGTGCATCTTATAAAAAATTAAGCCCACACCATTGTCCCCCTAGCGTCCCGACCCCCCCCTCCGCCCTATATACCCTGTTTAATTTAGCTGGCTTATGCCTATTATATCCGATACACCCTGTCCCGCGGCTTGTAATTTGCCCCTTCGTGAATTCTCATATATCTGCTTCACTTTTTCAAACCTTGCAGCACTGCTTATTAGGTTATATGCTACGCTAAACGCCCCTATGTGCTGCCCTTTCCGCTCTACCCCCCCCACCCCCTCCCCTTTTCCCATTCGTTCCTGCACCCCCTACCGTCTCTGACTAAGAAAGATCTCTCATATACTATACTCCCTTCGCTTGCCTCAATGCACGTGGATGCTACACCCTCACTAGCCTCAGATCTCCTCTCACGTCTAAGTTTCACCAAAAAGCCCAGCGTGTAAAACTCTAAAGTCACAAAATTACTTATAACCATAAACACCGCTCGTGCCTTGCTATACCTTACATTGTTTCACCCTCGCTGCTACTCGTCTCCTCGCTCCAGTTACAAACCTAAAGTTTCCCTTTTTCGCCTTCACAGCTCCCCCCATCACCCTCCGCTACTACCCCTCTACATTTCTTCCACAACCAGAATCTCTCCTCTACACGTTTCTAACACACAAAATCAGAATGTATCCATACTAAAAGTTTAGTCTCACACCCAACTCAGCCGACAGGAGAGATAACATCAAATCGCGATCCCCTCCTCTTGATCCCCTTCTTTAACACCCACCCCTTGTGTCACCTCATCTCCCACATCGACACCATCGACCGACGCCCAATACACATGCACCCCCCCCATGAGATGCACACCTAGCAAACTAGACGTACTCCCCACCTACACAAGCAATCATAACTGATATACTCATGACAACCTTGAGAATATAACTTACCACAGATGATATAGTAGAGAATTGTGGTGTGTAGTCGTGTACTTAGCCTGTATCACATATCCTTTGGGTCCGGGGAAGGTGCTGTGGGATGGAGGAGGAGAGCGTGTCCAATTTTGTAGTAGGGAAATATAGGATGATCACAAAACCCCATTCCCACAATAAAAATAAACCCAAACCCCCCGACCGCCACCAAAAACCAACAGAAAAACAAACACCACCATCACCCCCCATCACACCTAACATACCCACCCCCCACCCCCCCTCCCCCACACCACACCCCCCCCACATCTCACCCCACCCCCCAACACCCTGCTACCCCCACGCCCCCCTGCCAGTCCCCCATCCCCCCATACACCATCGCCCCCCCTCCCTGCCCCCCTCTTCCCCCCACCCCCCCGACACGCCCCACATCCCGTGCCCTTTCCCCCCCCCCCCCCTAATCTCTTACCCGTAGTGTGTCAGTTCTTTCTTTTTATGCTCCCTTTAAGCACTTGTGTCTGCTTATTGCGCGCCCCCCCCCCCCCCACCCACCCCTCCTCATAGACCCTACTCCACCCACTCCCCTAGCCTTAGCCATGTGTTACGAGTACCCTCTTTGCCGTCAGCATCCCTCTCTCTCGCAGCGCGCGCGTCCCTAATTCTTTCACCTCAATCCCGCCTCCTTTTCTGTATCCCGCTTTTCCACTCATTTCCTTTCAACTTTTATCCGTCCTATTCTCTTCTCACTCCACACAAATTTCGTTGTCCGTTATCGACTTCCTCGCAAAACCGGTTCGTTCCTTGCACGGATTCTGCTACTTAGTAGTAAATTAAATAAAAATCAAAAATCCGTCTAATCGGATCACGTGCTCTATGCCCTAGAGACCCGAGACCAAGGTTTATTTCACGTGACCAAATGTGAGATCGCTACTGCCTATGGACCAACCCAACAGCGAATTTTGGTTTGTAGGGGTCATTTTTGCAAAAATTTTTGTTTTTTAAAAGAAGGGATTCTATCCCAGTTCTCGTTTCTTCTTCTGATTTCGCCTAACTTTAAAAGGTACCACTGGTTTAGGATTTTCTTTAATTATCCTTTTAACTAGTCATTCTAGCGATCTTACGAAAAGTCCGATTGACTCACTTCACTCAGTCAGCCGTGTGAGGTATAGTTTTCTTGACCATAATTGCAGCTTTCTTGACCCACTCGCGTTTTTACCTTGACCCCGCTCACGAAGTTTCTACGGTCCGCTAAATCTTTCTAGATTTGTTTTCGTGGTTTTCTTAATTGTTCCCCCCCACCCCCCAATCCCCCACCCCCCCCCAACCACACCCCCCCAACCCCCCCCCCACCCCCCCCCCCCCCCCCCCCCCCCCCCCCCCCCCCCCCCCCCCCCCCCCCCCCCCCCACCCCCCCCCCCCCCCCCCCCCCCCCCCCACCACCCCCCCCCCCCCACACCCCCCCCCACCAACCCCCCCCCCCCCCCCCCCCCCACCCCCCCCCCACCCCCCCCCACATACCCCCCCCCCCCCCCCACCACCACCCCACTGCCTCTCCTCTTTTTCCTTGCCTTCCAACCCCGCCCCATTCAACCTTTTCGACCCCTTGATCCACCTTTTTTCCCTCCTCTGCGCCTACAATTCAGAAACAATGCCCCAACTGTTACAACACGTACTCTGTCCTCTCCATTCAAACATCAAATACCTACCTAAGACTTTCGACTTTCCAATTCACTCCTCGTTGGGACTACGACCCGGGAACATCATATACTACTTCCGGTTTCATTGATTTTGTCTTGATAATTATACTTATTATAAGTATTATATATATTCATTTATATATTTATAAAAGGGTTAATTAAAAGAACCAATCAATTTTTGGTGTCGCTGCCGGGGAGGAGTGAAAGTGTTTGTCGTTTCGAAGTTTGACAATTAGTGCTTTGAAGATCCTTCCTTGTGGAGTTATTTTCTTTATAAAAATAAAAAAATACCAAAATATTTTTCCTTTTCTTTTATTAGTATATTTATATATATAAAAACCAAAAAAAATCAAGAAAAAATCAAAAATATAAAAAAAATTGTCCTTAATTATCAATAAAAATCATCAAGTTGGTAAAAGAACACCAACATATAATACTTTCAACTGAAGTATTATCCATTAATAAGTTCCCGAACCAAAGAATCAAAAACTTACCTTTTGTGTCACTAGCGACGTACGGCTCACCTTTAAAAGTTAATTCTTTTAAAGAGTTACCGTGAAGCTTGTTGATTATTAGGTTTAAGTGTCTTATCTCGTTGTCCGTTATTAAAATAGATTGTGAAAAATTGTTGAAAACCAAAAAAATTAGTGTAAATTTTCTTTTTATAGTTTAAGTGCATGCGCACTCGTTCTCAATCCCGTAATCAAAACCGTCCTCAACAACAAGCCCCACCGGTAGTTGTTGATCCTTTTAATCTTGAAGAACCTTTTGATAATTCTCTCGTAGTTAACATGGCCGCTAATGGAGTCGGTGGTGCCGGACCACCTCCTACCGGAGGAGGTGGTTTACCAGTTCCCGACCTTCGGACTATGGAGGAGTTATGCCAACCGTCTTTAGATGGTCGAGGTGGACCAATTGCTCCGATTCAACAAGTTCAAAATTCGTGTCCATTTCGCGGACCGGGTGATGATGCCAACAAGCATCTCAACAAAATTTTACATGTCACCCAAAGCATGAAAGTGAATGGGGGTCTCCGATGACGCCCTCCGTCTACATCTCTTCCCTTACTCCTTGCAAGATCGTGCCGCCGAATGGTTTGATCGTTTGCCAAGGAATTCTATCAACTCTTT
Organism: Tanacetum coccineum; assembly: GCA_026074375.1. Lineage (NCBI taxonomy): Eukaryota > Viridiplantae > Streptophyta > Magnoliopsida > Asterales > Asteraceae > Tanacetum > Tanacetum coccineum. The sequence continues at coordinate 21,726 of BQNB010001948.1, read as the reverse complement.
TGAACAAATGGCAAAAATATTTCTCGAAAAATACTTCCCACCCTCTATGGTGACCAAGTTAAGAAATTATATTACAAATTTCTGTCAAAGACCCGATGAGTCGTTATTCGAAGCTTAGGAACGTTATAAACTTTCAATTGATCGATGTCCTAACCACAACATGTTACCCGTGACTCAAATAGATACCTTCTATAACGGGCTAACATTAAGGCATCGTGATACCATCAATGTAGTTGCTGGCGGGACCTTTATGAAAAGGCGCCCCGAAGAGTGTTATGATCTCATCGAAAATATGACCACCCATCACAATGATTGGGATACTTCCGCTCAACGGAATGAGTCATCGAGTTCTATCACTTCTTCTAATCCAGAAATAGCGTCCCTTAAGCTTCAAATGGAAGAAATGAATAGGAACTTAACAAGAATGCTCCAAACAAACCAACAAGTTAATGTCGTAACACCGAGTTGCGAGACTTGTGGTGGTCCTCATTCTTACAATGATTGTCCAGCCACCGTTGGCCAAAATCAGAACGTATATGCTGTGGGAGCCTACAATCAAGGTGGTAATTCCTACCAGCCTCAAGGTAACCGCAATCTGCTTAGCTATCGTTCGGACAATTATCTCGGACCACCAGGGTTTAGAAGCAATCAAAATCAAAACAACCAGGTCCAGCCTTACCAAAACCGGAATCATGGAAACAACCAAAGTAACAATCAGGGTAGAAATCAGTTTTTCCAGGGTGCTAATCATAATCAGAATCAGGTTCAAAATTATCAAGCCCCTAATACCCAACCTCCGGTTGCTTTACCGCAAGAATTAACAAACTACATTAGGATTAATGAAAACAAGATCAATTCAATGCAAACTCAAATGAACAACTTGGCTACTTCGAATCAAAGGCTTGAAAGTATGCTAGGTAACTTTATCAAAATGAATACCGCTTCTTCATCGGGTACGGGATCTCTCCCGAGCAACACCGTTGCTAACCCGAGAGGAGAATTGAAAGCCATTACCACTCGAAGTGGTCTTGTTCTTGATGAACCTTCCGTTCCTATGCCTCCTCCATTCATTAATCCGGAGGAGGATGAACGTGTAGAGGAGACTTTCACGGACCCGGAACATGGTGAGTTTACCATTAAGGTCCCACCTCCTCTAGTCCAAAAAGCTAAACAAAGAAATTTTGTGATTCATCAAAGGGATCCTCGTCACCCGAATATCCCTTATCCGTCTAGAATGAACCAAGAGAAACAAAAAGAAAAGGATGATGTTCAAATTCACAAATTTTGGCAAATGTTTAAACAACTTCATATCAATATCTCTCTTGCCGATGCATTGATTTTAATCCCAAAATACCAAAAGATGTTTAAGAGTCTCCTTTCCAACAATGAGAAGCTTATAGAATTGGCAAATACACCCGTTAGTGAAAATTGCTCAGCGGTTATCCTAAAGAAGCTTCCTGAAAATCTAGGTGACCCTGGGAAATTTCTCATTCCGTGTGATTTTAATGAGCTCAAGTGCAAAGCCCTAGCCGATCTAGGTGCTAGCATAAACTTGATGCCACTCTCGGTGTGGAAAGAGTTAGGATTAGCCGAGCTTATTTCCACCCAAATGACTCTTGAACTTGCTAACCGTGATATTTACACTCCGAAAGGAATTGCAAGAGATGTCTTTGTTTCGGTTGGAAAGTTCACATTCCCCGCTAATGTTGTCATTGTTGATTATGAGAGCGATCCGCGTGTCCTCCTCATCTTGGGTAGACCATTCTTACGGACCGCTCGTACTTTGATTGATGTTCATGGGGAAGAAATGATTCTCCGTGACGGTAATGAAAGACTAATCTTGAACATGAGAAATGACACTTCAAGCTATTCAAACGAACCTCATCAAGAATCAATCAACATGATTGATATCTACAATGTTTCACATGAGGAAATTCGTGAAGATTTGTTTGCAACAAATCATCCAAGTGGCAATCCCACTTCTTCTCTCACTTCTCATACCAACTTAACTTCACCGGAAGTTATCAATCAATTGAGTGGCAATCCCACTCCGATTTCGGAACCCAAGACCAAGTCTTCTTCTTCCCCGACACTTATCTCCCTCGAAGAAAGTGAGTTTATTTGGGAAGAATTCGAGGCTTATCTCGCAAGTGATTCATTTCCACCAGGAAATAGTAATCCTTCATCTCTTCTCCCTCCTTTTTCATAATTCTTTAAGTGGCAGTACCACCTCTTCTTCACCTAGTCTCCACATTTCTGAGACTAGAGACTATTTTCTTGAGGAGTTCACCGATGAACTTGCTCATATCACATTTCCACCGGGAAATGATGATCTTCCCTTTGATGTCGAATCCGATCTTCGAGAATTAGAGTATTTGCTTAACCATGATCCTATTAAGGATATGGATTCTATTCTCGAAGATTCGGTTGATGAAAATTCTCTTGATGACAATCTTGATGATACCATTTCTGAGATGTTCACCAATGAACATGCTCTTGATTACTCATCCCCACCATTATGGGATGATTATGATGATAATCTTTTTGATCATGAGTCTGATAATGACAATGTTTATGATGATTCATTTGACTTCAAGGAAGAGAATCAAAGAGTCTAAACTCTTGATTGATGAACTTGATCTTCCTGAATCAAATAATGTCCTTCCTTTTCTCGAGTGTGACTCGGGTTTCTATGAGGATTTTTCCGAGGTTGATGCTTTGTCTTCAACCAACAACGAGGATAAGGTATTTAATCTGGTTATACTCATTCATGAGAACCTCTTTGAAGTCACCAACTTTGCAACACCGGATAAGAATGTAAAGAAGACCACTAATGCTTCTTCAATTGTTGAGGATTTTAATCCTCCTCTTTATGAACTTCCGTTCCATAAAAAAGTTCCCGGGCTCGGAGCTTTACTCTCGCTCTTATCCGAAAATGAGGAAAAAGTTTTCAACCCCGGGATTCTAACTTCTAAAAGAGTTCATACCTTTCTTCTCCCGGAACTATCTCATCGGGGCACTAAAGCTTTCAAAGTCACCAAAATTCTTGAAAGCCCGAGAAAGTTTTTTCCTTGCTCTTACCAAGAGGACATCCGTGTCTTGGATGTTCCGTGTCTCTACTTTTATCCCCCTTGACAAGCTCAAGTATGGGGGATTGGGTCAAGCTAAGTGACCTAAAACAAGCGCTTCGTGGGTGGCAACCCATGCTTATCCTAGTATTATCATTGTAGTAGAATGGTAGTAATGAATAAGTGTTTTTTGTTGTGGGAGGAGGCTCCCCTCTTCCCTTTTCCGTGTTTTGTGTTTTGTGTTGTATTGTCCAGGATGTCCCGGATTTTTGAAGCCTCTCGTGCTCGTGGTTTTTGTCCTTCGATTACAAGAGCTTCAAATCCTCAGCTTCATTTTGGGAATCCGATATCCAAATCTTATCGACTAACGTTTATCTTTAAGCATACTTAATAAACGGCTTAGGATTTGCGTAGAGACCCTTCGTAAAACATTAAGGACAATGTTTCATTCTAGTATGGGGGGATATTCGATTTGATTGTGCCTGCAGCTGTTGTTTTCACGTAATCCCGTTTTTACCACCAAAATTTCAAAAAAATGAAAAAAATTCAAAAATAAATAAGTGTTTTGTCACAATTTTGACTTTCCTGCTGGGTAGTATAAGAGTAAATTTTGACTCGATCGAGCGTGTTGAGCTCTAGCTTGTTCCTTAACTTTTAGACTAAGCGTTTGCGAATCTTTGCGAAGAACAAAAAATGATAGTGTTAATTATGAGTGGGATGCTAAACAAGGATTATTTAGAAATCTTAAGAGCTCATGTATGTAATTTGTGGTTTTTTCTCTCATAAGCTCTTAACCTGATTAATATACGTGCTATTTTTGGAGATTAAACTTAAATCAATAATTTTTATGTAGTATATAGCAAAAATTTTAGCCTTTATTCAAATTTATACTTGAATTTTTCAAAAAAAAGTCTTCTCTATATCATGAAGAAAAAAAATGAAATAAAAATAAAAATATGATAAGTAATAAATATAAACTGTGGGCTGATAAAAGTTTGTTGTATCTTGCCGGCTCACAACCGATGTTGCAGCCTTCTAAAAAGTCGAGGGTTACAATTGCATCAATGTTTTGGTTAAATATTAAGTGTAAATTAATAAATGTAAGATCTCTTTTTGTTAAATTCAAAAATGCTTTTGAACTTTGACTATTTTATTTTAAGTTTTTTTTATAAGCTATGTGTATACAGAAAGCCTAAGAGTTTATGAAACCTAAGGTCTGTGAGTCCCGATACTAGTCTCTGTGGGGTGTCAAAAGCCTGGTCACTTAGCCGCAAGGTTGGGATGTGCCGAGACGAAAGTTGCTACATGGGATGATCTCGCCTTCAAACTCATTATTCTCGGGTGGAACGTGAAACATAGAATTTTGCAAAACGTTGATCCATGGTTGAAATTCAAAATAGCACATACACCTAAGATATAATAATTGTCGGGAGTGAAAAGTTCACAAGTTGCAAATATGAGTAGTGTTAGCATCTTAACTAATATTTAACTGTGATTTCGTTTTAAGCTTGGTTTGGAATAAGTGAAAAGTCGGGGCGATGAATTTATCCTTTTTGGGGCATTCTCGGATCGAAATGCATCTTGTTCTATGATCCCTAAAAGTTATAAAATAACAAAAGTCAAACGTTCTAGTTAGTTGCTTAATATGAAAAGTACAAAAAAATGAGAAAAATGTAAAATACAAAAATATGTGTAGGAATAAGAGTATGTATTAATGGGGCTCTTCAAAACTCATGAGTCTTAATTTCCCCTTGATGAATACTTAGCTACTTTTCGAGGTTATTAGTCGAAGGGGATCGAGATAATTAGTTTTCTAAGTGCTTACTTCATAGCATTGCGTGAGGACACGACAATGTCTTAGTATGGGGGATTTTGGTATGCGTTTAATTACACATACCTTTCACCATTAAAACCAGACTTAAATGACCAAAAACGTACCAAAAATACATTGTATTTGTATGTTTTCACTTATATTGTGCAGGAAACGGATATCCGAACAAAAGGACGAAAAATCAAGCAAAAACGGACAAAACCGAGCACGAAATGGAAAAGCGTGGACAAGCCAAAGTCAAGTCAAAGTCAACCCCGACAAAGTCAATGGTCAAAGCCGAAGCCGTAATCGAAGAATACTTAAATGGGCCCACTCGTACCCATCTAAAGGGTCGGGCAGCCCATTAGTATAATATATGAAGACTTTTTAAGCCCAAGTTTAATGAAAAGCCTAATTTCCATATTTATCATACCCAACCCAAAACAGTTAAACACTTGGCCCATTTTCCTTTAACATTGTCAATCCCACAAGGACCATTTCTGCCAAAGTGCAAAACTGTTATAACCCACAAGGACCTTTCTTGCAAAACCATCATACAAACAGATGGGCCTTTTCTGCCAACCCCATTAAGTTGTTTACCACCTCAAAGGACCATGCGTGTAACAGCTTTACACAAGAAGGAGGGCCAAATTTGCCAACAACCCAAACTTCACCCCTGTTAAACAAAATTAAACATAACAACCTGTTTACCCTCCAAAACCATTAACCACTGTTCACCATCCCCAAAATCTCTCCACACATGCAACAAACCAACATAAACCATAACTCCCATCTCACCCCACAACCATAAGCTGCCAAGATCCACCTTGGAAATCCTAAACCCATCTATTGGCTACTCGAATCAAGGGCTTTGATTGAAGAACTTTGGGACCAAGCAACATCAATGGCTGAGATTCTTTGAGCTTTCTCCTCACACAACAAAAACACAGCTGGTCTCTCTGTATGAAGAAGCACAATAAGCTTATGTATCTTAGTTCAGGGTGTCGAATTTTTATGTTAAGTCAAAAACTTGTAACCAAGATTTGTACCTTTACTGTCTCTTTTTAATACATTGCAATTTATCTTTCTTGTCATTTATATTTCAGTCATTTTAATACTTGTTTTTAAATTATTGTCACATTTAAGTTTTCTTTAAATTCTTGCCATTTCCTTAAGTTGTCTTTAAATACTGTTATTAAGCCTTTGTATAAGTTTTTAAGACATTAAAAACTTATGTGAGACTTATTTTTATTTTTTGTCAAAAATATAAAAATCCAAAAAAAAATCAATAAAAAAGAGAAAAAAAGCTTATTTTGGAAAGCTTATTTCATTGCAAAAAGCTAAGGACCCTTTGTAAGTTTCACTTTTAAATTTTTGCATTCTACCGTAGCATAGCTTATTTTCTGCTTATTTCTTGCTAATCTTGCTTGTTTTAGTTGTTAATGCTTGTTTTTGTTTGTTGTTTGCTTACCAAGTGCTTTGTTTGAGTTTTTATGCAAATATGTCAAGTATAGCTTGTAAACTGCTTATTGCTTATTTTCTTGCTTTTAGTGCCATTTGCTTTGTTCTTTTTGCTTATATGTGCTTAATACTTGTTGCTTATCTTCTGTTTTTTCAAAAACTCAGCCTAAACTTATTTGTTGTTGCTTTTGCTTGTTTGTGCTTAACCCTTGTTGCTTACTATCTGTCTTTAGCTTTCTTACTTAAATCTTAGTTAAAATATTTTAAATTTTGAATTTCTATATTTAAAGGGGTGTTTGGGTTAACAACCAAAACGTTCAAAATTGCATAAAATCTTTGTGTCAGCCTTTGCCATCTTTGGCCGAAGCAGTTTAAGTTTCTTAAGCTGTTCTCATAGGTTTTAAAGACTTAAAGTTTGTTTTTAAGTTTTCTTATAAGGCCCTTAAAACTGTTAGCTTAAAACAGTTCTAGGAGCTTATTTGATTTAGTTTCCAAAAACCAGCTTCCAAGTCTTGTTTTTGAGTTGTTATTGGTGTCCAAATGCAGTAGTTATAAGTCCCTTTGGTTTACCTTTGTTTTAGTTAAAACTGTCAAGTCATTTTTTTGTTTACCAAAACCATTTTTCAGTCTTATGTTTAGTTGATTTAAAAACGTTTTTAGGATTTTGAATTTTGAGCATAAGCTCTTTTGGAGTCAATCTCCATCTGTTTTAACTCTAATTTGATTTTCAAGCTTATTTGATAACTTATTTTTGAGCTTACTTTTTGTCCCTTTAAAGCTCAACTAGGTGCCCTGGTGCAACAACTCCTTTTCAAGCCCTTTTTCTTTGCTTATTTTTTATTCAAACTTTATTCTTTTTGATGATTTTAGAAGCCCATAAGCTGCTCTTTAAGCTAGTGTAAGCCTTAAGCTCTTAGAGTCCCTTTTTGTTGCTTAAATTTAAGTTTAAATATTGTCCCCTAGGCTGGCCTGCACTTGTTTGTGGCTTATAGCTTATTTTGATTTTATGTCTTATTAGTCTGCTTTTCCTTGCTTATTTTTGGTTCATAGAGCTTATTAGGTATATTGCACCATCTGTCTTTGCTTATTTAGGTTTCTCTTTGGCTTATTTGTTCTTTAAGTAGCATAGCAGTTAGCTTAGGATCTTAGTTAAAAAAAAATAGTAAATCCTTTTTCAACTTTGAATGCTTATTTTCTGCTTATTTTTAAGTTAAAAAAGTTTCCTTTGTAATTTGCTTAATTTTCTCCTAGTTTTATAAGTTTTTTTTTTAAAAAAAGTTTTTTATAAAAAGAGAGAGGCCCAGGCTCGAACCCTGGACCACCCCCTTTATACCCACGTCCCTAACACACACTCCATAACCAATTGTGCTACAATAGCTCATCCGCTATTGTTTGTACACATTATTACCTTATCCCTTTTTAGCCTAATAAGCCAACAACCCTTTTTGTATTTTTTTTTAGATTTTTATAAAATCGTTTAGTATTTTTTTTTAATTTATTTAGATTAAAATCTTAATTAATTCATAATAAATAAATTAAAAGTCAAAAAAATATAAATCTTTTTTTAAAAATTTTCTTTTATCGTTTAGGACTTAGGAAAAATAGAAAAACTTTCGTAGGGTCATTTTTGCAAAATTTCATCTTTTAAAGAACGAGTTTCAAGCCCGGTTCTCGTTTTCTTCGTTTTTCAACTTTAAAAGGTCCCGTTTTATAAATTTCTTTAATTTTTCTTTTAATTTAGTTATTTTAGATTAGAAAAAATTTAAAACTCATTTAGAGTTTAATTTTTGATAATTTAGTTTTTTTTTAAACTCGCATTTTTACTTTCCCGTCTAAGTTTTAGGTTTAAATCATTCTAGCTTTCGTTCCTAGGTTTTCTTTAATCGTTTTTGCATTTTAATTAGAAAAACCAAATCCAAAGTTTTTTTCCATTCAAACACCAAATATCAAACCGACTCTCGACTTTCCAATTCACTCCTCGTTGGGACTACGACCCGGGAACATCATATACTACTCTCGGTTTCATTGATATTTTTTTTAGATTATCCTTATTATATATTTTATTATATATTATTATATATATAAAGGTGTAGTTTAAAAAACCAATCACTTACCGTTGGAATTTCTTTAGGAATCTCTATTTTAACTGATGTATGTGGAACAACAAGTTGTTTAGAAATAGGTTTGAAAGCAGTAACCAAAAAGCTTGTTTTGAAGACAATTGCTTTTGTGGACCAAAATGTTTTCTAAAATGGTCAATTAATTTATTCATTTCATTATAATTAATTGGAGAAATATTAACTTTTTTCTCTTTTGAAATCGGATCATTTTATTTTCAAGCATTTTTAATCGACTCTCTTCTGCTAAAATCAATGTCTCTTCAGAATCATCCACATAAACCGCATCATGTTTCTTAGATATCACAATACCATCATACAATGTAGGCTTAATCCGCTGAGTTTTTTTAAGATAAAACGGATTTTGATAACAAAGAGCTTGTTTATGTGTGTTATCGTAAAAAACTTGTGGTTTTGTTAACATATGCATCGTTTGCGCAGATTGACCCACTTTAAAAATAATGTTTTCCAATTCTTTCTTTTCCTTTTCTAAATCAATTGCCTCTTCAATGTATTTATCTACTTTTTCTTTGGTTTGTTTTTTCAAAACCTAAATTGAAGTCATTAAAGATTCATTTTCTTTAGCATATTTTGAAATATTTTGTTTGAGTGTGTCAATCTGTTCTTCAAAAGATGCAAACTTTGCATTTTTGTGAAGTATCATATCATTCATTTATGAATCAATGTACTTTTCTCGACTATTCAAATCTACATTTTGTCTTTCTTCAAAAAAAATTACTCGTTCCTTATATCTTTCAAGCTCAGCGGTTAAGATTTCATTAACAATTTGTGTTTCCTTAGTGGCCTCAGTGCACTTAGTTACTTGAGTAGACATTTGTTCAAATACAGACATTATCATGGCATCTTGTTGTGCAAAAGAGTTAGTATCTTAACCAATCGCATTTTGCGTTTCATACAGATACTGTTCATAATAAATGATATTACTATCACTTGTTATGTTGTTATATGGAACATAATCAATACGGGATTGTTTAAAATAATGCATCTCTTGCACGCTTTGATTAATCATATCATCATTTTGATAAGTTTCATGTTGTGGTACCTCGAGGAGGACGTCTGAATCATAACTAGATAGATTGGCCATAAGAACCGCTTTTGCTAAAGATATGTCATCACAGTCTAAGTCGTAAGCATCGAGATCATCAGTCAGGAAAGCAGCATTTTGTGGGATTGTTGTCTAAGTAACTTGGCCTTTTTTTTAATTCTTGGATCTGCTAAGAATACTAGCTGCTCCTCATCCAATACCTGACCAGATTCTTGTGCCTAATCTAGCAACATCTTTTCCTTGAACTATACTGAATTCCTTGGCCTCTTAGGCTGAGTGCATTACCTTGCCATATGCCCTTCACCCTGACAATTGTAACACTTAACAACCCTTGCTTGACCTGCTGCATTATTTCCCCCAGAGCTTGTAGCATTTCCCTTAGTTCCCGTACCATCAAAACTCTTACCTTGTCTCCCTTATACTTGTTGAACAGTAACTATGCCATCTTGAATGGTAGCTTGGTTTCTTAGATTAGAAGATGCTCTGAGTTGGTTGTTGATTGAAGGAAAACGTGATGCCATTACAGTTGACATAAATGCCATTGCTTTGTTTAGACAATCAATTGGATCATCACCTAGTATAAATGATGGAACAGCATGACCTGAGTCTAGTTAGGGAAACTTAGCTTGTGGTTGTTATGAAATTAGAGGGGCATGATATGCATTTTAAGGAACTGATGGTGTTGTATGGATGAGTTGGGTCTAGGATGCATTTTGATATTGTTGTAGATGATGAGTTGCTTCATATGGTCATGAATGTTGTGAATGAGAGTATATTTGTAGACCAAGTGGTGAAAGATTTTGTTGACACTGAGGAGGATTGTACTGAGAATGATGGATGTTCAAGTAAGATGGTGTGTGATGATAGTTAGCAACCAAGGCAAGTGGATATGGATATCGTTCACGCATTATACAGAATTTATTAGCATGTGCCTCGTGTTAGCTGAGATATGAATAAAGCTGATTATAATTGGTTGTATGCAAATCTTTTGCTAACTTAACATCTGTCACAAATTTGCTCCACTCGGGTTGAAGGCTGTTCAAAAAGATTGTATTCACTTGGACCTGCTGCATTGTCATTTTAATGATGTGCATATCATTGATGAGTTGAGCGAACCGTAAGTAATATTCATAAAGTGCTTCACCTTTTATTGAAGTAAACCTATCAAACTCATTATACAGCTTACACTCGCGTTCTTGTTGTGTAAGTTTTGTGCCTTTCATGATTCTTTAGCCATGTTATGATGGTTGACAAGAGAATATGCATCAGGTGGAAGGCCTTGGAGAACAATGTTGGTAGCTTTAAGATCATAATCAACTTGAAGTTTTTCTTTCTCAGAGAGTTCTTCATAAGTCTTGGCTCTCGTGACACCATTCACTTTAATCGTACCCCAATCAAGTGGACCGTTGAGAAAAGAGTCATGAATCATTTTACCATTTTCCTTACCTTGTATGTAAAGAAACATATGACTTTGCCAAGAGTCATACATGGACTTTTCAAGCATAGGAGGATGGTTGTCAGCACCGGCTACAATCATGTGTTCAACTAATGTAGTCATTTTAAACTATTTGTTATGTGAAATGATAAAGTTCGATCATTAAGTGATAAAGGAGAATTGTGTTAAAGAGTAGTTGTTGAAGGTGATTAAGATTGGTATTTCATGGGATTTTACAAATCTTGATTAAACCGAGAAAATAACTAAGTATTTCGTGGGATTATACAAAATCAAGACAAACCGTTAAAAATAAAAAAATTTCTGAAAAATGTAATGTTTCGCACAATGAACAATATTTCGCACAAAGAACCTGTGTAATATTTCGCACAAAGAACAAGTGTAATATTTCGTACAACGAACCTATGTAATATTTCGCAGACTTAAACCTGTAATATTTTCCAGACTTAATCCTGTAATATTTCACAGACTTAAATCCTATAATATTTCGCAGACTTAAAACCTGTAATATTTTGCAGACTTAAAACCTGTAATGTTTGGCAGACTTAAATCTTGTAATATTTCGCAGACTTAAAACCTGTAATATTTCGCAGACTTACATCCTGTAATATTTCACATACTTAAAACCTGTAATATTTCACAGACTTAAAACATGTAATGTTTCGTAGACTTATTCCGCAAAATTCAAATATTACACATTCCGCAGAAACGAACACGAAGCAAAACCACAAAAAATCACCTAAAAGACATCCTTTTTAACGTTTTCTTTAATTCTTTTTGTATAACTAAGTATCTTAAGCTTATATCTTGCATAAAAACATAAACATTATGGTTTTTAACTCTAAAAACGTATGGTTTGATAAATTTGTAAGAGTAGGCTTCGAACATAAATAAACCAAATGAACAACCAAGATAAATGCAAACAAATCTCATAATATCACCCATGGCGACTGATACCAATTGAAGGATATCAAATCACACAACTTACTAAGATAGAAAAGAAGGATTCTAGAGAGAGAGAGAGAGATGGTTGGAATAATTCTAGAGAGAGAAAGAAATATGTTATTATGAAATGAACCAACATCCTCTCCATGGGATGGAGAGGGTTTTTATACTCCTTACATGGGGCATGGTCAACATAAGGGATTCTTATGTTGACTTGGTTAGCTTAAATTTATTACATTTAACGCACTACGAGCTAAGAACTATATATTAGGAGTGACCGAGACTTTTTGTAATCCTAACATATTTATATATGTGTTGATGGTTTTAATTAGGATGGAAACAAGTAAAATGTTGGTGAAATATTGGTAATTTATCTTGGATTCAAGGTAAGTAACCAAGCCATAATATATTATGATATGTGAATGATTGATTGTATTATGTTTATTGATTGTTTAGTGTTTAAATGTATGGATATAGAAGCTTGAAAGTGGAGATAGAAATAGGCCAGATAGGCTCTAGTTAGTGGAGTCCTTGATTTAATCATGTGACTAATCAAGGTAACTATGTTGTTATGACTTATGATGTGCTGATAAGCTTGACTGGGTTATGATGCTTTGTATGCAAGTGATTCAAGTATGGTGTGCTAAGTATGCACGTGTTATATATGAACGGTTAGGGTGATATGAGTATGATTTATATGTATGCAATTGATTATGTCATATATGATAATATATTATTACGAGTTACTTACTAAGAGTATGCTTACCCCTTTTAGTTGTTGATGTTTTGTGTAGGTTGTTTGTGAGGCAATGAAGGTCTTAGAGTAAGACATGTAGCTAGGAAGTATAAGATTGGAAGTATGTTGGACTTCATATATGAGCTTCATATAGATGTCGAACTCAAACATGGTGAACCCCAACGTTGAAGGTTTGAGTGTTATAAAAAGATTTATAAAAGTTGTAGTTGAAAGTGGATTCATACGGATGTTTGGCAGACCTCATAAAGTATGCTTTCATGAGTCATTTAACCATAAATGTCTATGAAAATGAGGTAATGTATTGTTTAAATGAATTCTGGAAGGATTGGTGAAATATCAGGTCTAGGAAGTTAGTTTCCCGAACAAAACAAAAAGTTTGTATCAGCGAGCCTCCAGTAGGAGGGATGGAGACGGTTTTCTAGTTTTGGTCGATGTTCGCAAAATCATATAATATAAACCTTAAGTTGTTAGAAGTCGTTCCACCTATGGTTAAATAGGTAATTGAGTCTACTTTCATTTAAAAATAGTTTTAGATTTTGATTCTTTGTATAAATATAAAAGTATACTTGTGAAGTAACGCAAAGTCAGTTTCGGTAAAGTCAATAACTTTCTTTGTAGATATTTTTAATATTTGAGTCGGGAAAGGGGGCGCTTCAGCTACAACAACAAAAACAATAATAATAATAATAATAATAATAATAATAATAATAATAATAATAATAATAAGGAGACTAAGAGAAAACTTATCAACACAATGCAAGACAATAAGTGAATGAGAGATCAAAATAGACATGATGATTTATAGTGGATTGACACAAAATTTCTCTTTGATCTACTCTACTCCCCGAGTTTCCCACTCAAAAAGTTTCTTTACTAGTTAAACAAACTCCCTTCTCGGCGGAAAACACTACAACATCGCTTAGAAGTTTATATATATCAAGCTAAGTATTGAGTTCTTCTTCGGACACAACGAAACCCATTGTATTTTAAGGCCCATGTTAGCCTTAGTTTTTAGTTAAGTGATGGTCATAATATATTCCCGAATCTTGTATAGGATTATTGTAGTTTATGGGAATTACTTAAGCTAATTGGGCCTAGGTTTCGGGCTTAAAGACCATTTGTTGTTTTAGTTTTGGCCCAAGAAAGTCCCAAGGGAGCCAATCCCTTATGGTGTATAAATACCACCCTCCTAGCATGTTAGGAGGGTGTTGGTTCTCATTTTCTCTTAAGAATCATTCACCTCTTTTCTCTTATTTCTTTCTCTCTCCAAACCCTCTTTCTCTCTCTAGAATTCTATTATTTTCGTGTAAGTGTGTAAATGATATTAGTCTTACAAGTGGTATCAAGAGCTTAGGAATGATTACGTGGTTGTTTGTGTGCGTTGTTACTTGAAAATACTAAGAATCTAAGCATTTTTTAGCCATTTTACATGAAAAAAGTGATACATTTTTTGATGTTAAAAATGTTAAAAGTATGGTTTTTATGTTAGATATACCTTAGATATACTTAGTTTTAAAAAAAGAATCAAGAAAAAATGTTTCGAATTGTGTTTTATAAGTGGTTTTTGAGTTTGTGTTCATTTTGTTCTTACCCTAGGAATACCATCTTCAAACTCGAGGAATACAGGTACAAATCCCGCGGAATAAACAAAAGTGTCCACAGAATAAACACAAGTGTCCGCGGAATATCTTTGTGTGAATCTCGCGGAATACAAATTTTATCCCGAGGAATACAGATTTTATCCCGCGGAATAAAGATTTTATTCCGAGGAATACAGACTTTATCCCGAGGAATATAGTTTTTATCCCGAGGAATACAGATTTTATCCTGAGGAATACCTAAGTTTTTGTTATTCCTCCTCTAGATTTTTTTATTCCTCCTCTAGGTTGAAGTTATTCCTCCTCCATATTTTGTTATTCCTCCTCCAGGTTGAAGTTATTCCTCCTCCATACTTTGTTATTCCTCCTCCAGGTTTCATTATTCCTCCTCTAGCGAAATATCAAGGTTGAAGTTATTCCTCCTCCCGTGGTTTATCAGGTTAAAGTTATTCCTCCTCCCGCAGTTTATCTTCACTAACCCGCGGTTTATCCTTCATTTCTTGTGGAATACAAGAATTTCGGAAGTTAGTAAAATCTCGCAGTTTAACTTGTTATCCCTTGGTTTAAGCTTTTGACCCGCGATTTAAGAATTTTCTTTGGGCTTTAAGGACTTGCTTTGTATCTCATAGATTTTAACTACACTGAGTACAAATCATAATCACTTACCACAACAACACAATTACACAACTCTCACTAATCATTAAAACGATCCTAAAATATCATTTCACATCACTTTTGCAATGTTGACCTAACATGACATCTATGAAGCATGTTTTGAAAATCGTCCTCCTATGCTCAAAAGAGACAGCTACGTTCCATGGTCTAGCCGTCTTCTTTGTTATGCATAGTGCAAACCAAACGGATAATTACTTGTCATTTCCATTCTTCACAATCCATATGTTAGCTGAATGATTGTTGAACCCGGTGATCCAGATCGTGAAGTTCTTGTTGCTAAATCTTTTCATGAGCAGACTGATGAAGAACTTACCAAAAAGGAAGTAAAGTAGATGGAAGCTGATAATCAAGTAATTCAGACTATTCTCATTGGTCTTCCAGAAGACATCTACATTACAGTAAGAAGCTGTGAAACTGCTCAGGAAATTTGGTTATGCGTTCAGCAAATGATGAAAGGTTGTGATATTGGGGCTCAGGAAAAAAAAGATAAGTTGTTTAATGAATCGAAAAGTTTTACTTATACCGAAGGAGAATTGATTGAGTCTTACTATCATCGTTTCTCAAACTTAATGAATGATTTCAAAAGAAAAAAACATTTTCCAGAAAAGATAGCCAGCAATTTCAAATTCATCAACAATCTACAGCCATAATGGAAACGTCATATCTGATAACATCAAATATTTAATACTTTTTCATGGCAAAATACCCCCTATATTACCTGCAAATGTTTCACTAATACTCGAAAATGAGATATTTTCTATTATTTTGTAGTTTTCAAGTGAAATGCAGGAAAATGACAAGAAACAAGGGAAAAAAGGGCTCAAAGTGTAATTTTCAGAAGAATGTTACGGTGTAACACAAAAAATGGTTACACCGTAACATATACTAAGCAAGTACGAAGATCAAGGATAAGGTTATGGTGTAACACCATATCTAGTTACGCCGTAAACAAGTATTTGGAAGGAAATCTTACCCAAGATAGGGTTACGGCGTAACACCCCTTATGGTTACGTCGTAACCATGAAGATCATACAAATATGGAAGGAAGATCACATACTTATAGACATTATTTGAAGGTTACGGTGTAACACCATATCTGGTACGCCGTAATAATTGCTTATTTATGGCATGCCATGTAAGAAGGTTACGACGTAACACTTTTATCAGTTACGCCGTAACAGGTTGGATACTTATAAATATAGGCCTCATTTAAGCTATTCTGACATCACTTCCTCCATAGCCAATTGGAGAGGCGACAAAGGCTTCCAACCTTCGAAGAATTCCACCTGGAGTCCAAGGGAGATCACACTTTACTTACTTTTTGTATTTAATCGTTCAAATACGAATACTGTAAGAATTATGAGCTTTCAATCTATGATGACTTTTATTTCTTGTTGTGTTTCCATTACTATGAGCGGCTAAGCACTTAAAGTGCTAGCCTAGTTATGTAGTTACTATTATTATGATGTTTGTTTCCTGTTAGATTATGGTTTCGTTAGATATTCCTTGACTATCGTGTAACCCTAGGTTTTGATAGTACGGGTGGTTTGGACCTTGCTTGCACCATTATTAGATTATCATGTCAATATGGGATCCATCGGGTTCTAGGGGGATCTATGACTCCATCCCTAGTGTAGGAACTAACCGGTCTCCGCACTTATCACTCAATATACTTAAAAAAACACAGGAACTCTTTCAGAGGGGTAATAATATGTATAGGTTATTAGATAATTTTGGGAATAGTTAGGATTAATCACTGCAACCTGGATATCCTACCTCCTATACGATTTGGACTGAGTCGGAATCGCGGGAAGTATAGGATAGACTAAATATACCTATTCAAGTCTATCGAGCATAGAAACCACTAATGAAACCATAGTTTGACATTGCACAGGAAAACGTTTTCATAACAGTAGTAATGAAGTAACTAGGTTAACACGTTTTCTCTCCTGATATCTCCAGCTCTACTTTTTAGTTATTTATTTTATTGTTATTTATTTCAATTCAATTCAAAACCATTTTCTAAACGTGACATTTCAAATTAAAACTAATTACAACTTAGCTCTTGGGACGACCTTGGATTTACCATTCTATACTACCCACGATCGGGTTCTCTGCTCGTTAGTGCTTTGTCAGGTAGATCGAGTTTTATAAATTTAAAACTTAAAAAAATATTTTAAAAATAAAATACGCATCAAGTTTTTGGCGCCGCTGCTGGGGAGCTAAAAATTAGAATTAATTTGATTATTTCTCTTCTTTTTCTAAACTCTATATCTGCGGGAACTATGGCAGGAGTAGACGTTAAAACTCTCACCATGGAACAATACTTAGCATTGTCAGGAGAAAACTAGGCACCAGGCGTGGTTAAACCCAAAATCGGAGGTAATGTCAATTTCAAAATCAAGAGTCAATTCATACGCGAATTGAGGGAAGACACTTTCTCCGGGAATAAAGACGAGGATGCTCACAATCACATTGATCGGGTCCTCAGCATCGTTGGCTTATTTAATATTCTCGGAGTGGACGCAAAAAGATGGGTGGACAAACTCGCCCCAGGAACTATCAATACCTGGGATCTCCTTAAAAAAGCCTTTATCCAAAGGTATTGCCCACCTTCCATGACTGCAAAGCAGCTTGAAGATATTCACAACTTCAAGCAAGAAGGAGCCAAATCATTATATCAAGCTTGGAAACGATATAATGACCTGCTTTACAAGTCCCCCACTCATGACATCAATAGTCATTAAAAGGTAAATATCATTTATAAGGGTTTGAGCACTATGAACCGTCAATTACTTGATTCACATGGACCAATCCCTGGGATGACACCAGCCTAAGCTCTCATAGCAATTCAGACCATGGCCGACCATTCTCAAAAAATGGCACAACGGAACAACAAGCAGGAATATCGGAAGTAGTAGTAGCAAGGATGGACTAGCTGCTTTGGTAAATAAGTTAGACAACCTGGGACGAGACATGAAGAAGCTAAAGGAAAGTGTTCATGCAATATAGGTTAGATGCTAAATTTGCGAAGGACCTCACCTCGACAAGGATTGTCCCCTCAACGAGGAAGTTAAACAAGTTAAAGAGGTTAGAATAGGATAATTTGGAAGAACAACGCCTTTTAACAAGAACAATAGAGGAAAGTTTTGTGTAGGACCACCTGGATACTACACTAAGATTGATAACCGTTTGCCATATGGCGAAAAGAGGCAAAGCTTAGAAGAACTATTAGCTAAGCATCAAGAGGAATCTGCACGAAGAAGTACTGAAATGGAGGTGTGGATTAAGAAGCTTCAAGAGAATGTTGAGATTAATACTAGGAACCAAAGCGCATCGCTTATGAATTTAGAATCCCAGATCAAACAATTGACTAAGGAAATTCATTCTAATAAAACCCTTAGCTCATCCTCAGAACAAATTAAAATAGTTACAGCTGAGCATGAAACATCTGGGATCAACAAACTCCATGGAGTGTCCTTCATATCGGGACCTGGAAGTGATACTCCTGAAGTTTTACAACACTAACTGCCACCTCGAGAAATACATCCATGAAGCTTCACACTCCCCTATACGATCGGTAAATTTGATTTTTATGCCATGGCTGACCTAGGTGCTAGTATTAATGTAATGCCTAGGAGTATATTTGAACACTTGCATCTTACCAATCTTAAGAAAACAAATATGCTCTGTGAAATGGCAGATATATATAAAAAGGTACCCTTAGGGATAGTTGAAAACGTTCTAGTTAAGATTGATAAAATCTTATTCCTTTCTGATTTCTTAATCATTGAAAACACCCCTTCTGAAACTACAATTCTAGGGACACCCTTTTTGGCTACCATTCATGCGGAAATAGATGTCTTCGATGGAAAAATATCTTTGGGAATTAATGAAGATAGAATAAGCTTTGATTCAATGAGAAAAGATCATAATTATACGAATCCTAGTGAAAAAAATTTCATGGTTAGACCCTAATCCCCTGCCTAGAGTAATAATCAAATCGATTACGAAGAGACAGGTAACTGGGACAATAAGTCCCCTAACTAGATGATCGGGGACCTAAGAAACGGAAAATTAATTTAGATGAGAATGTTCCTAAAGCACACTTCTGTAACCCTATAAAACAGAATATCCAGGAACAAACCAAATTGTGGCCATCCTATGACCCCGATAAAAAAATGTGTGATGGTGGGGTAGAAATCTGTGGGGTATCTAAAACAGGTAATTTAAAGTTTTGGTACAGGCAACTTACGATATGAGGAAGAAATTAAAAGAAAAGGACTATCCTTTTCCTCGATTTCCTTTTTTTCAAATACTGAGAAAAAGCCAAACCAGTGCCTTAGTTTGGGATAATTAATATGATGAATGGTGTGATGTTAGCCCCTCATCAGAAGTCTCTTCTCAAGAATCAAACAAACCGAGACCTAGAGATTATACCTTTAGGGAATGGACATTAATTAAGGTCGAGCATACTGACATTAGTGAACATGTGAAAAAAAGCACTATTAAAATTATGGTTAATTGATTGTTTCCAAGATAACTCGGCTATCGTAAATAACCCAACCCATAGGAGCTTTAATGATTACAAGTGGGAATCCAATTTATAAATCGATAAGCTAGCAGATGAGTACGAACTTGGAATAGGGAAGAAGGGACACATTCTCGATAACATATGAGAATATTGTAACTAAGTGCATAATAAAAATTATAAGTGGCCTAATTATGAGTTCAAAAATGAAGAGTGTGAGGAAATAGGAATAGAGGACAAAGACTTTCATCCACTAGAAGTACAAGTAGAAACTTTCGAGGTTAAGAAATACTCATTTGAAGGTGGACAAAGTTTCATCTGTGTTACCAAAGACTTGGCTAATATTTTACCTCATGGAAGGAAGAACGGATCTAAATTTGAGAAAATTATCCGAAAGGAAATAGAAAACAACAAAACGAAGAATGAGCATGAGTCTAACTTAAAGAATTGTTAATAAACAAAAGTGCTTGTCGGGAGACAACCCGTCCTTTATTTAATGAAATTTCCTTTTTTGCATTAGTTTGGTTTGCATGTTTCTTACTTTGTTTTACATAATCCAGAAGCTATGAGGTAATTATCATGACCGGCTCGACTCATCATCATTTGGTAACCTTGCTGATCTGCAGCAGTTACGGCGTAACAAATTCAGTTTATGTCGTAACCACTGCAGTTACGATGTAAACCATTTCATGGTTACGCCGTAACACCTTAAAGCTTAAAATTTTTACCACTTGATTACGACGTAACCACCAGAGTTACGCCATAAACCTCCTTTTGAAATCCTAAAAATTTGAGTTTTAAACATGTCTAAACCTTGTATACATAAATGGACTTTGTGTGTATGTTCTCTGGAAGCCCTCACGAGACTAAACTCGTCCACTTGGGCCACCAAGTGGTTTAAAAGTCTTGTTGCATATGCTAAATGCAACCGTGATTCCTATAAAAGTGAGTTAGGTTTATATTTCCTGTACACTTCATAATTTTTATAGAATGGTTTTATGCTTTGGTTTGTTTTTGTGATCAAAGGGGATAAAGAGCTTGCGGGAAGACGGAGATAATCTAAAAGATTTCCGCCTAATTTCAAATCTCGAAGCAATGCTCAGAGAGTTTCTTGTCTTAATTCTACTCTTTCCTTTTTATTTCATTTCCTTAATGTACAATAAGGACATTGTACAAATCAAGTGGGGGGGGGGGGATGGGAGTAGAATTAATACTTGAAGTATGTTTTGCCTTTGATTTTCTAGTTTTCTTTGAAAATTATGCCAATTTTAAAATTTATGATAAATTTTTCTTAAATAACTAGAATTAATCTTTGTCGAATGCACATTACCCTTTATTATTACTTGGTGAGATTTAATCCTAATATTCCGTGTCCATCATATTACTCAAAAATCCACTAAAAAATTGAGTGTTTCGGTAGTATTGTAGACTTTAGAACTTGGCATGTACATCATTTCGAGACCTAATTGATTAGCAGGAATAGATAGTTCAAGAAGGCAACACTTAGGAAATCACCCAAATAGCCTATATGTGTGTGTTTATCGACTTGTTACACTAACTTGTCGACCTCCCATGATAAAACCTTTTGTAGCACTCATTATTAGTGCAAGATACCCCTAGATCACCCATGTTGAGCCAATCTATGTTTTCAACCTACTCTATATGTTTCATTACACTATTTCACCTTAGCCTACCATGTAGTTTTTATTTTCTTTGTGTTGAAATCTCTGGCTACTTAAGTCTATGGTTCGGGGGAATGGGAACAAAAATTACATGCATTCGTGGAAGACCAATCAATTATGATTTATAAAGACCCCCCTTTATCACCACTTTCGACATTGTTTATCTTAAGTGAGGGATGTGTGTATAATATTGAATGTTGCAGGGGAAATAATTTAAGATATAAACTCCTGTAACGTTTGCATATTATGAAGAAAATGAAGAAAAAAGGGTGAAACAAAAAGCCACCCATGTGCTAAAAATGTAAAGATGGTGCAAAATAAAAAATGGAGCTAGTAGCCCATTATTGCACCAAAGATATCTCAATTGTGAAAATGGAGCTAGTAGCCCATTGTTACACCAAGTCATCCCAATACTTATAAAGAATGGAGCTAGCAACCCATTATTGAGGATCAGAATTTCGAACTTAAACCCTTGGATCCATGGATATAATAAAGTGTACATTATGATGACAACAATTAAAAACTTCTTTTTACATGATTAAAACCCTAAATGGTGATTTAAG
>BQNB010001947.1:5008-131177 GCA_026074375.1 Tanacetum coccineum | reverse complement strand
TTAGAACCAGTTACGGCATAATCATTGCACGAATTACGCGGTAACAAAATTTGTTACGCCGTAACCACATGAGTTACACCGTAACTTGCTGCATATCAGCAACTAGTTTACCACATAAAACGAGTAAGAAACATACAAATCCACCTAAATACAGAAAGGAAATGAATTAACTAAGAGGATAGGTCGGGTTGTCTCCTGAGAAACACTTTTCTTTTCACACGAGTCTTTAAGTTAGACTCAAGCCTTCATCACAGGCTATTTGGACATCTCCACACATGTTTAATCTTTTAGTCATCTCCTCAACCTGTTCAAAATTGCTCAACCTGCACACTAACAAACATGTGCATTAAATGTGTAATAGCAATAAACTGAGCTTAAAAAAGAGGAGCACATTAATGGCAAATACACGATTCAGGAATACCACATGAATAAAAACATTATGGTTGGTAATCTCAATATTTAGATACATGCAACATTAGAAAATATTTTTAAGGTTCAAGCAATGCCCAAACTATTTTTTGTGTCCCAAACCTGGTAACTTGATACGCCGCAACAAGCACCACCAAGTTACGCCATAACTAAGTCTGAGACAAAATTTTTATTTCTTCATTTAATTCACACAAACAATAACTCAGAAACAGGAGAAGAATAGAAGCTCAAGCACGCATGTACACGACACAAATTTCAATCAAAGAATCAAAAACTACAAAAATTGTTCCCCAATAGCGGCGCCAAAAACTTCATGTTTAATTTCCTTTAATAAAAACTACGTCAGGTTTTACATTTATAAAACCCTAACTACCTCAATAATTCCTATGCGCTAAAGAGTAGTGTACCCTATCGTGTATAGTGGAGTGATTGGTAAGTACGAGTGTCAACCCAAAGAACGGTTTGTGTCTCTGATTGTCTGATGGATTTATTATTCTACCTAAGAAAGCAATAAAGAAAGCGTTGTGGAGTTTTAAGATTATTTTAGGATTATTTGGTGGTAAGCCTTACTGTCAAAAAGGGAATTGGTATAGTGGCAGACAACTAGAAAGGATAACCGCATCCAATGATCTTATGTGCAATGTCTCGTTACAACCTTAGAAGGGGTCTAAATTCGTTAGGTCTAGTTTTGTAGTTGTAACCTAACCTATGTGTACTAAGCGAAATGGACTCGCAAAGAGAATTAACCTATTCTCAGTTTACAGTCATTAAGGTTTTCTTTTAACTTATGAGACACACTTTATCTAACAGGTGGTCTCCTATTATCTCGCACTCTTGACCAGGAATATAATGCTAAGGGCTCACCGTAACCTGTGATGCTGACTCGTTTCTTCTTTAATCTTGATTACGACGTAACTCCTGCGGGGAGATTATGCCATAACTGGCTTTAGGCTGCTTCTTTGGCTCGTTTTCCACGTACAAATCTCGTGTCTCTTGCTCAAATGCTCGAATTCTTCGTTTAAACAAAATATAAGTGATTAAGTATTGTTTTTAGGCATTTATAATATAATTACAAGCATTTTTATAGGGAATTTGATACTAAAAATATTAACTATTTGATGTTATCACGGGGACTAAACTGTTATGTTCAGACGTTGGGATGTGAGGCTTGAATTGTCTTGTTCAATCATCATTTCTTTTAGTTTGTCAAAGTTGACATGAATAGTTTTGATAATCATTCTTGTTCTCTTGTTGTAAACTCGAAATCCTTATGACTGATTAGCATATCCCACAAAAATACAAGCGTTACCTTTTTCTTTCATCTTGTCCAGATTCTTTCCATCTCTAACTATGTAACATGTGCATCCAAAGATGTGAAGGAATTTAAGATCAGGTTTCCTCTCATTTATTATGTGATATGGTGTCTTTTTATATCCTCGGTTCATGATAGAACCCTTTTTGGGTGTAACATACAGTTGCTATCCCAAAGGAATAATGGAAGTTTTGCAATGCTCAGCATTCTTCGAGCAACCTCAACTAGAGTACGGTTCCATCTTTAAAAAATGCAGTTATGTTCAGGTGATCTAGTAATTGAAGTTTGGTGATTAGTACCTTCTTCTGCAAAGTAGGTTTCTAGAGTCTTGTTCAAGAACTCTATTCATTTGTCACTTCTAAGTGTCCTCACTTGAGCTTGAAGTCCTCTTTGAATGATTCTGAGAAAGTTGATGAGAACCTCGGGTGTTTCGTCTTTGGATCTAAGAAAATAAGTCCATGTGTATCTAGAGTGATCATCTACAACCACAAGTATATACATTGTCCCATTACAGCTTTCTACCCATATGTGACCACATATGTCCATGTGTAGAAGATGTAACCATCCTTTAGACCTTGGGATAATTTTCCATATAAAATTGCTACATTTAGCTTTTCCTAACTCTCAAGAAGAATAAATATGATCTTTGATGTATTTCAACTTTGGAAGGTCATTTACATTATCTTTGTTTGAAAGCAAGTTGATGGTGTCGAAGTTCAAGTGTGAGAGACGAAGATGAAATAACCATGCTTGAGACGATAAAGCTTTGGCCATGAATCATTTTAGAGTATGAGAAGATGATTCTTATAATGTTATTGTTTAGAGATCAGATCTACGAGTACCAGTTAGTAAATCGTTTCCCTGAAGATCTCTAACAAAGCACGTTGACTTTCTGAAAGCTACTTCCATATCCACATCACAAATTTGAGTAATAGAAAATTATTGTCATATAGCCCTTCGACGTAATAAACCTGCTTAATCGTGACATTTTCTTGAACCAAATCTCCATATCCCATAATAGGCACAAAATGATCATTTTAAACTGCACTGTACCTAGAAATTATCGACCAAATAAACTTGAAGTTTGAGATTTTCCGTCATGTGCTTTAAGCACCCAGAGTCAACGATGAATAGGATGATTTGTACTAGCTGCAAAAGAATTAAAAGACAATGTAGATTTGGAAAAGTTTGATCCTTTTTTATTTGAAGGTTCCGAGACATTAGTTAACCTAGATGCATTATCTAAATTCAAGCTAACACTTGTTACCATATTTTCAATTCTAAACTTAGGTACCCATCTGTATCTTGGTGAGGTGAGTTTCATGTACTACCATTTGCATGCCTTACTAACATTCTCATAAAGCATCCAAAATCTAGTTCTAGGTTTATGAATAGTGGAGTCTGAAGCAACTGTTTTCTTATGTGATGTTGCAACAGATTGGTTCACAGTTCATGTGGGTTCACTAGCACTAATAGGCACTGCTAAAGTCTTCTTAGTTATAGCATTCACGTCATTAATATATCTTTGAACAAAAGCATCATGATTTGCATTTAAAAAACATTTGCCACAATTCACACAAACAAAATTAATATTCAAAGTCGAAGCATTAAAACTGTCATTACACGTAATTACAGACATCGTATTATTAGAAAACTTAAAAATTCTACGGTGATCTTCTACTTCCATCATTTTATTCTTCACTTCAATATTGTTTTGCAAGACCCTATCTTTCATTACATTGCTCTTAAGTTGTGGTCTTCTAATGCTAGTAGTGTGAGTAACTCTTGTATAAATAGATGCACGTGGGTTAGTTCTTCTAATGTCTTGTGGTAACTGAAGTGTTCTTTATGTTGGCCTAGTGTCTACTTAAACATTCCTGGCGCTATCACATTTATGTTCTTTTCAACTTTGTTTTCTTTTTCTTTTTTAGGGAAAATATGTGGAGTGACTGGTTTTGATGAATCCTTTTTCTCATTAGTTTAGGGAACCGACCTTGACCTTAGATTTGAAAAATCTTTTTCTTAAGAGAATTTGCAAATAGAGTCGGTTTACCCATAACTGATGATTTTTCAAACTTAGTATCTATAGACTTTCCTTTTAATTCATTCAATCTTTTACGCATTTTAGCGTTTCTAATTGTCTTGTCTTATAACTGAGCTTTCAAATCATTTATTTCAAGCGTTTTACGGTTGATTTCAGCAATCAGGGAATGTTTTTGATCTTTCAAAACTTTATCATTATTCCATGATTTCAAAGATTGCTTTTTTCTAAGAGTTTTCACATATATTTTTTTCCTTTTCATTTTCCAAGGCAAGTTGTAGATTAATGCAATGTTTCTATAAATTTGCAAAATCTTTTTCTGGATTTTGTTTATGTCTCTTGGATTCTAGCGGTAGGAGTATGATCTGTATACATTTTCACCTCTCCCATACCTCGCTCCAGCGGGATTGCATATATTATTGTTGTTGTTTTTTATGTCTCTTAGAAAGCCCAATCTCAAGACGTGTGCATTGAACAATTTTCTTTCTTAACTAACATAGTAAATCCGCAAACTGATCAATGTCATAAGAACGAAGAATAACACACACACACACACACACACACCCACCCACACACACACACATATATATATATATATATATATATATATATATATACATTATATATATTATATTTATATATAATATATATAGATTTACATTCATATATATATACATACATTTTTAATATATAATAGCATAAAATATATAAACTTACCTAAAATCTATAGATACATATATATAGATACATATATATATACAGTTAACATATTACATTTATACATTAGTTTATATATATATATAGTTACATATTTAATATACATATTACATTATATTATATATATACATATACTTATACATAATATTTATATTATACATTATACATATACAATTATATATTTTATATATATACATACATATATATATATGTATATGTATATATATAATATATATATATATATATAATATATATATATATATATATATATATATACATATATATATATATATATTGCTCGTTGCATAGTTGATAAATATACGGCTAAAAAATACATGAGCCTATTAGGGGCACACACGTATACATAGAGGATACGTTTATTAATATAATTAATATATTTATGATATACTTATTAGTTATATTAATATGTTTCACGAAATAATAAATGATTGTTAATTATACCGTTAGTTGCTATAATTAACTTAAGGCATTAATTTATAAGTGAGGGACGTATTAGTGCGAAAACAAAACCCGTAGAGTGTGTAGTTTTTGGACTGGACATAGAAGGGACTAGAAGGGGGTGAGTGTCGGTTTTGAAAACTTAAAGAGGTGATTAACTATAAATTGATAGACAAGTTTGGTGCTATATAAACATCCATTGAAGCTAAAAAAAACCACACAACATACAATACATCTTATAACCCTAAAACATTCGCATGCTATTGATACATATGCAATGCTACGGTACGTAATTCATATCCATATCCATGCAATATATTGAATGAATGTAATACCATTAATCTCTCCTCTAAAATCCATATAGCTATCATCTGGTTCTTTTTCTAACGAACAATTTTCTGAATATTTTAGAAACAAAAGCTTAGAGCTTTGTTGTTTATCTGTGAAGCAAGAACTAGCATCCTAGTGTATTCTGTTGACGTGTAGTGTGAGTAACCTTTCGAGGTGATTTTTTAAATCACTTTTAAAGTTTCAAGTTTCAAGATCTAAGATCAAGAACATCAATCATTTTAGTAACTCGATTAATTTAATTGTTAGTAAATACGTGTTATTTATTTGTTAGTTCATACACATCAAACTAGATCCATCCATTGCATACTCTTAGTAAAAGGTTTTCTAGATTATTAAATCCTAACAGTGGCATCACGAGTCAAATCGTTTGATGTAATGGGTTACACTATAAAAAAACGCTAGATCCACTACGTATATAGTTAATTTTATTGTTTTACTAGAAAACCATGATAATAACATGCATTCTTCTCATGAAATTAGTATAAAATCTTGATCTTGATATATATTAATTGGTTAATAAAGTAAAATGGGCTAGATCTAAATTAATAAGTTAATTGGAACATGGACTTTCATACTTGCTTTCTAGTCTTAAGGCTCATGCAATCAATTAATTTTAATGTATGTGGCTCACTTGTTTTAGGGCTCGTCCAACAAGTGGGAGCCTTTTGATTCTCCAATTGGGGAATACTCCTTCCTTGTAATGAGGATTGAGAACTCAGATTTTATGTGTTATTTCTTTATTATTTTATGTGTTATTTCTTTATTTAATTTATCGCAATATAAAAGTCTGTCTTCACCTCTACCCCTTTCTTCTGTATGTTTTATATGCTTATGTATTTTTCCTTGTGACTTGTTTTATACATGCCAAAGATTTTGAAATATTAAAACAAATTATATGCTTATATCGACACTTGTTTTTATAAATCAATGATTCTAGCAAGTTATTGAGGGTGTGGAAATATACTATCATGTTCCCGCTTTAACTTCCTTGAATTATTGGTTTAATTATGTCTATTAAATACATATATTCTTCCTTATGACGTGTTATATGCTAAAAATGATTTCTTGAATATTAAACGGAAGTTAAACTATCGAAAGTTGCTTTGATTAAATCAATATTCTTACGCGTTTATGTGTCATAAAGTCAGGTTATGTTTACACTATAGTTTTCTCCAGAGAAGAGGTTGCTCGAATTAATTGATTTAATAAACTTTAATTATAGATTTAAATAAGTGCGGGTTCATGCAAGGATATGGTTTTAGCGAATGATCTAGGGTTTGAGTGACCTTTAATGTTTTTCCGTGCCACTACATGATTCGACATATGTGGTAATTATTGGAAGAACTTATATCTTCACACACATGCAAAGTATGATATAAGGTTTGTCCGTTCTTAAAAATTTTCCCGCGCTAAAAGTGCTCCTAAAAAGTTAACAATTTATTTTCTTAACTTGTGTTGCAAATATGTATGCATGCTTCTTTATACAATTTTTTTATACACGTTTTATCAAAACTTATGTGATACTCTATGTGAAAATTTAAGTCTATGCCACCCAATCCAAGAACACTTGCAATTGATTTTTTACTCTCTGGTCAGACCTCAGTTGAATTGCAACCCAAAGTGAATTTCATCTAATTGGTCAGGCCTTTTGTTAATTTTCACACGTTCTAGCTATTGTTGACTTAATAAAGTATACTTGGTCAGAGCTTGAAGCATAAGATGAGGCAAAACATGTACATGACATTACTATATGTGTTACTAATGTCATGTGTCTCATAAATCTAAGAGTTGCACTTTTAATGCAATTAACGATCATCGCTTACCTCTTATCCCCTTCGTTTACTAGTTGGTCAAACCTTTTGTAATAAGTAAGAGTTCAAGTTGGATCTCAGTCTTTTAGTAAATTAATTGTTTTATTTAAAACAATGGGTAGTTGTTTCTAAAATAATAAATTTCGAAAATACTAAAATTAAACTTTCTACTTTCTAATTAATGGTATTATTGCAACATTAATCGTAAACGAAAGGTTGTTTTTCTTGAAAAGACAAACGTAGTCTCCTTTCTTATAAGAAAGAGAGAGACTTACTCCTATCTCTTCTCCTTGTTTGACAAAGCTAAGATAGGATATATTTGATTTTTTCCAATTATATTTAAAACTCACTTTTATTCTTTCATTACCCTTTTTTGATTTTGAAATCTTTTAAAGATAAAAGACTTTTTTTGTAACTAGAGAACATGTTTTCTATAGCTACCAGAATGATAACATCTTGCACTTGTCAAGACGATGTATGAGTTAATGAGAGGAAATCTCAATAAATCACAACGAGTAAAGATAATTACTAGCATGTCTTCTAGGTATTCTTCTTGGACTCACTTTATTCCTTAAAGTGCTACAACCCTTGTGGCTAGGCAGACTGATTGAGGTGGAATTGCATGCTAAATGTTCAAGTTAATGAAAGCATGGATGGCTACTCCCCCGTCTACATAAGTAGAACTTCATATACTCTGTTCAATACATATGTACATTGCTACTTGTAGGCATTCTAAGAGAGTAGGAAAGTAAATAAATTACTATTTGCTTTCTAGTAGTGATGTAACATGTTAATACAAATTATATCTAAAATGTTATTTATATTTTTTGACCTCTCGATGTTTTAAAGATAACAAAATGTAAAAACGTTTACGATAAAAATAAACGTTTACAAATTATTAATCTTAAATTTCCATTTCAAATATAAATCACTTAAGGTATGTATAAACAAATCATTAAACATGATTAGTGATCAAAAAAATATTTTTTCTTAACCATCACGTTTTTACAAAAGTATTTTTACAAAAATAAATATATACAAAATACTTTTTAATTAAAAGAAATGTTTTATTTAAACATATAAATTCAAATATGGTTTCCCCTCAAAATGGAACCTTCTATACCAGATAAAACCTTCCTCACTAAAAGACACAAAGGAGAGCGTCAGTCTACGGCGGCCCCCTGATATGCCTGACAGCCCCCAGATATATCTGGGACCGCCGAGACCGCCAGCAGTTACCGTTGGGTTTTCTTGCGTATAAATACTACACCATTCCTAACTAAAAATCAGACCTCTTAGCATGAATTTTTTTAGTCTTCTTTCTCTCTCTAAAAACCTTCTTTCTCTCTCTAAATCTTTTGATCACTAACATTGTTTGATCTTGTTTCAAGTGATCCAATATCTTCTTTCTCATCTCTCCTCTCCTCTCTATCAAGTGCAAAAGAAGAACATTCGTATTCGCCAAGAAACGAATTATTGTAGTCTAGTGATTTCACCTTCTTTCTTCTAAGAACCAAATCTCTATCCTGATTATCTTGTATGATTGTGTAAATCGGATAGTGTATAAATCCGATATTGTAGATCTTGTGATTGTGTATTACTTGTGAAGTGGTAGATTGTTTCTAGCTATGATTAGGACTCGACATTTAGCTTAGTGTCGGAAAACAACGTAAGCGACATGTAAACGGTTTTCTTCGCCTAAAGGGAGCTTGTAGACATAGTGAAATCTTGAGTAGGATACTCGGGGAGTGGAGTAGGGCGAAGAGGGGCTTCGTAGCCGAACCACTATAAATCTTGGTGTCTTGGTTTGATTGTTCCTTCTCTCATCTCTTTATATTGTTGTGAGTCTTTCTTATTGTTTGTTTAGTTATTACTAGTAGATATATACATTGTTGGTTCATATTGTTTAGTTGGTTGAACATATACTACGGCAATCTAACAAACGTTAAGAAGGTAAAATTTTAAAATGAAATTAAAACATGTAAACTATTCAACCCCCCCCCCCCTTCAGTTTCCACAGTCATCACCGTGTGTGTTCAAATATCAAAAGTTGATCATAATTCAACGTTATGCAATCTCTTCTAACATAACTTTGTCACAAATTACACCACGCTGGATAGAAAGACTGTTCAGGAAACTTTAGTATTCACTTAACTGGTTCAGTGTCGTAATGTTAATGATGTTCATCGTCATTGATGAGTTGAGCAAACCACAAGTAATACTCATACAGTGTTTCACCCTTCACATGCGAAAACTTATCAAACTCGTCATACAGCTTACACTCATATTCTTGCTTTGACAATGATGTGCCTTGCATAAGTAGCTTAACTTTCTCCCATATCTCTTTGGAAACTCTGTGATGATTGATGAGAGAGTAAACATCTGGTGGAAGACCTTGAAGAACAATGTTGGTAGCCTTGAGATCATAATCAGCTTGAAGCTTTTCTTTGTCAGATAATTCTTCATAAGTCTTGGGTCTAACAATGCCATTCTCTTGTTCAACATTAGACCAGATAAGTAGGCCGTTTTCAATTGAGTTAAGTATTATCCGTTCGTGATCCTTACCTTGAATGTAGAGTTCCATATGACTTTTCCAGGACTCATACATTGATTTGTCAAGCATAGAAGGACGGTTGTCAGCACCGGCAACAATAATAAATTCAGCTATGGTAGACATCTTGAAAGGATTGTAGTAAGATACGAACTTGATCGTACAATGATAAGATAGGATTGTGTTATAGAGATGTTGTTAAAGGTGATTAAGATTGTTATTTCATGGGATTTTACAAATCTTAACTAAAACCGAGAAAATACCAAGCTATTTCGCGAGATTTTACAAAGTAAGACAAACCGTAGAAAATTAAATCTTTTTACTCATCAGTGTAATATTCTGTAGGATTTACAATGTAATGTTTCGCATGTTTTATGTCAATAATGTTTCGCAGGATTTAAGTCAATGTAATGTTCCGCACGGTTTATGACAATTGGACCGAGTTTTGTTTTGTTCAATTACGTATTTTGCATGATTTGTTACACAACCTGTTTCTCACATATATTACACTACATAAATCGCATACATATTCCCAAACATATTTCGTACAACTTAAAAAAATTGAGTAGAGTTTTGTTTCGCAAGAACACGTATTTCGCAAGAAACAAACACCTGTAAAATTCCGCACGGTTTACGTATTCCGCACGGTTTACGTATTTCACACGATTTACGTATTTCGCACGTTTTACTTATTTCGCACTCTTCAAACAGAACGTATTTCGCACGCTTAAAAAAACGCAAAGACTTGTACAAAACACTTAAAAATCACCTAAAAACCACCCTTTTTGACGTTTTACCTAGTTTTTTTCTTATAAAACTAAGTATCTTAGGCCTAGATCTTGCTTAAAGACATAAACTTTAAGAATTTTAAACACAAAAATCCTGCTTTGATTTTCGAAGCATGAAACCAAAAAGAGACCAAAAATTCAATTTTAACAAGATAAAAACGCACACAAACTTACGATATCACTCTATAAAGACTGATACCAATTGTAGGATATCAAACATACAATCTAAGATGACTAAATGAGAAGGAAATTCTAGAGAGAGAAAGAGGAGGTTAGAACACTTAGTAAAAGAGAGAGAGAGAGAGAGAGAGAGAGAGAGAAAATGTATTATGCAAAATGAACCAACAACCCTCTCCAAGGCATGGAGAGGGTATTTATACCCTTACAATGACGCGGTCAACATAAAGGGTATCTTATGTTGACCCGATTAGCTTAGCTAAGTTCCAAATATTAACTACGAGCTACATAACGACATTTTTGGTAGTGACCGAGACATTTTCATATTTCTAACATTTACCAAAGGAAGTAGAACGCTATACTAGGTCACCTGCTAGAATAACTTATTCCCTTAAGTGATTGGTAAAGATAGGTCAATATTTGTGATCCTATTATTTTAAATATATAAATTGCGAATATGAAGAGCCATCCCGGCATCTAGCTAACTTGGTCGGTATCACTAAATCCAGTTGAATAAAAGGTCGCATACTTAAGCACATAAACAAGTATGAATTGATAAACATAATCAACAACCAATGATAAATTAAGAAATCGATATAAACAAACCAAGGTATCAGCCGATAGTTATTGTAAAAATACATAAACGATTTCATAATATGGAACGATTAAAATAAAGAAACCTTAATTGAACGCGTATTTGGTTGTGGCTAAGATTACAAGAGTTTCCTAGATCTGATGCACTTTTTGATTCTTTTGTCTCCTCTATTCGTCTGAAGTCGAACTTTGCATACCAAAAACTGATTTTAGGGATTTGTGTATTTAGAGAAGTCTGAATTGATCGATACGCCATATCGGGCGATGTGGGATACGGCGTATTAGGGATTTCTTGGAGTAAGGACCACGATTGATATCTTTCAGAATCTTCTAATGTTTGACCTTCGCTATGACGTATTGGGTCGTCATGGATACGGCGTATTGGGTCTTCAATACTTTGTGGTTATTTATGAAGTGTAGGCACGGATACACCGTATCTTCTTGATGGATACGGAGTATTGAGGTAAAATCAATTGGTTCTTCTTTGTTGACCAAGTATTATATATGGCGTATCGTTGATGTGGATACGGCGTATTCTTTAAAGTCAAGAAATGGTCTTTTAATTCGTTAAAGTCTTAGATACGTCGTATAGGTCTAGAATAATAAGGCGTATTGGTTGTCAGATCAGTAGACTTTCTAGAACCTTTCATTTAAGCTCCAAAATGCGTGCCTTTTAGCATAACTTCACCAATTACTCCATAATTACTGCAACTAACAACTGTAAGCAATTAAGTACCAATTCATGCAATAATTATATGAAAATGGGTAGAAAACATGGGATAAATGATGCTATAAATATGACATTATTTGATGTCATCGGACATCTTTTGACATTTTGGTTATACGACTCTTAATCTTGGAAGTTATTTGGAATTTTTTGAGTTAGTTAGATAGTACAGTTTGTTTTTCTTTGAGTAGTTACCATCCGTCAAAATGGTGGTCTCGTCCAACTAAAAATACGTTTACTGGTTCTTCTAATACATCACCACTGGTTCTTGAATGAGGAAACAAAGAGATTTCTTACAGTCGCTATTGCTAGAATGGTATTTAGCCAATATACAAAGATCTATGGCAGACATGGCCAATGATATCACTGCTTTGAGTTTGCAAAACACACAAATAGGAAACAGAGGGCCACAATTGCACCATAGTAGGATGGCTAAGATAGAATTCCTAAAATTTTCTAGTGATGATGCAAATAAATGGGTGTTTAGATGTGAACAGTTCTTTCTCTTGGAACATACCTCAGAAATGGATAAGGTAACACTTACTTGTAAATATTTCTATAGTAAGGCACATATATGGCATAATCAGTTTATTATAGTTTTACGTATTAACGCGTGCGTCCCAATAGGCTTAAATGAATTCCCAGACATATATTATTTTATATGGGCATAATCCAACAACTTCCACTTGGACATGTATCAAATAATATAATAACATTGGTAAGCATCTAGCAACACACCAATGCTCCCAGAAACATCTTGTAGAATATCAAACATACAACAATCTATTAAATGATGTAAAGAAATCTAGAGAGAGAAAAAGGAGGTTGGAACACTTTAGAGAGAGAAACGAGAATGTATTATGAAAATGAACTAACAGCCTTCTTCAAGACATGGAAATGGTATTTATACCCTTACATGAGACGTGGTCAACATAAGGGGTATCTTATGTGGGGACTCCGGTTGCTATACTAAATTTCCAAAATATAACTATGAGATACTTAATGACATTTTGGTAGTGACCGAGACTTTTTCATATTTATAACAATCTCCCCCTAAGGGAGGTCACTTCAATTTACAAAAACATAATCTAAGTCGTCTTGCTTGTATTCTTGAGTCTTTATCTTTATCTTGTGAAATGTGTAGTGATTTATGACTTTTGGCTTGAGCTTGTTCCTTTTGCTTTACTTGTATGTGATCTCGAGATTCTTGAGATCACCAGCCAAACTTCATCTCTTTTCATCATCTTGTAATAATTGCACTCTTGTGATCTTGTGACCTTCGGACAGACATGCTCATACCATTCTTTGTCGTGAAAACTTGTATAATAATCTTTTTTGAAATTTCTTTAACTTTAATACTTCGTCACTTCAAGGAAGACATGCAGTATCAGAGTAGCGAAAGTCTTTTGAAACATGTACTTGATCTTTCATCATGTCTTTACATATGTCGGTCGAGTATGAGCATGTTGCTATGAATCTGACTCATCTTGGACTAGCAGCTACAACCGTCGGGAAAACCTGCATGTTTAGGTTAGTAATAAACAACATATATGGATGAAAGTGTCTTTGTCACTTTATAGAATATGGTTGTAATAACCACAGTTCCCTGTTTATCAGTATAAATACTGCCTATGATCAAGTAAAATTCAAAAGAATCTCCTTGACAAGGTTTCGTAGTTGCACTAGCTGTTCTCAATACCGGAGCGTCTCAAAGCAGACAAAATGATATAAGTGAACCAGTGAGTTACTATCTCACCGATTAAATGAAAAATTGATTTGGAATTCAATCAATGTGTCACTTGCTAAAGTGGTTTTGTAACACATCGAGAGTTTTTATACATTTTAAAATTCATCAACCAGCAATTCATAGTCTAGACCGAATCGATATCCAGTGTCATAAGTTTGATCCATATAGGATCTCACAAGTCACCTTTCGTAGAGCTTATTTGATGTTGGCTCTAGAATGATTTCCATCGTTACTGTGAGTACTTAAGTGTCACTCTGATGTTTTTGCAATATCACAAGGATAATGCGTAGGACTCTTAATATAATACTTGATTTCACAGTATATGAAAAACAAGTATATTTGGAATAGTGTCCTAGTGAGATTTATGGATGATTTCTTTATGGCTCTAGACTCGATAGTGTATTCTGGTTTTAGTACTCGAAGTCTGGAGCAGACTGCCACCTTTTCAATACCAACTAACTCGGAGTGAGAAAGTCGATAGAAATGTGTTTATCTCCGTAAGAAATGAAACAAAAGTCTTTTCAAAGACCTTGAGTGGCTATGGAGGGTTGTGCATTGCATCACTGTATCCGTGATGACTATCTTCAATACCAGACAACAGCTTAGTGTTTTGATAGGCATATGTATTGACCCAGTTTCTGCCTGGGCTTCTTTCTTTACACCCTTTATCCTTAGATTTCTTTTTAATTCTTCAACCCCTTTAATGCTTACCAAGACTTCATCACTAACACCTTGTTGGGTTATTCTAGTGCTAGCTCTGTCTTAGTCCGCATTATTCCCTTTTGTCACTTTTACTCCTTTTGTATCATACCTAAGGACTTCTATTCTATCTAATGGAATGTCCTTGGGTAGATCCCTCTGGTTCTGGCTGGATCATGGGAACAAATAACTATACTCAACCACCTTATAACTCCAATAAAATTAAGTACATGGTCGGTCTTTGGGTATTGTTCTCAGCCTTAAAACCATTTGGAAAACACGATCAAGGTACTTGTGATATATATATCAAAACTTTTTTACCTCGATCGTTTTCATTTTTAGAAATGCTCCCCTTCAACACATGCATCGATAACCAAAACTGTTTAACATCATTAGGGAGGAGATCGCACTAGAGTCTTTATTGATCACATTTTATAAGTTGCATATTTTAATCACATTTTCTCCCGTTATAAAAAATGTCAAATCTCTTAATATTTTGGATATCAACTGATTAAAATATGTTTGAAAGCTGTTTGGGGAGAAGAATGTTCTGATTATTAGCAAGCCTTATTAGGAACATTTTAATTCTCCCCTCAATTTATGTTGGGTACATTAGTTTAAATTTTTTTGAATTTACAAAGAAATCTTTGAAAATTTGTACTCAAATATTATATATTTGCCTACTTTACAAGTCTACACTACATAATTTACATATTTACAAGATAGTTTATGAGACATGACCTTTTATGAAAGAAAACAAACTATGATGTAATCATATTGTTCTCTACATCAGCCTGTAGTACATCTCAAGTTCCTTCCACCAACATAGCATTCCAAGCTTCTCTTGAACCGTCTTTCCAACAAGAGTTGTCAATCATTTGTACTATTTCATCAGTCCGTTTCTGATCTTTCTTTGTCCAAAATCAAATTCGGATATATTTGTAACTTGAACTTGTGTTGTTGGTGGTGGTGGTGTTGGTGTTGACTTTTCAGTAACCATTGAGATAATAGTATCAACGAGTGGAGTTCTTTGGACAACAGGGTCCTCTTGATGAATGGGAACATCTACCATTGACTGAATCTCGTGTTCAGAAGATGACAAAGTTAAACTGGTTGTTCATTTCCAGCTTGATTCTTTGTAACTTCTGCGTCGGCTTTGTTTTCATCAGCTTTGTTTTCCTCATCACTGGAGACGTCTTGAACTTCATCATCATATCCAGAAAGTGAGCTGCTTGAGCTACCATAATTGTCCTTTGGCTCATTGGGAACCTCTGGAATAATACCATATCCTTCACTTGAACCTTTGGAAAGTTGTTGAATTCTGTAGACAAGCATGCTTCTTCTTCTTTTAGGTGCTTCCATAGCTTCCTCCCGAACTGGCAATCCTTTCTTGAGTAGATACAAGACATTCTTTCAAGAGCATCCGAATAAGGATACCCACATGAAGAAGTCTTGTTGTATAAAGCCCAAATACTCGAAGTACCCAATTCTATCCCTTTCAAAATGTAACATCTCTTATTTTACGACATATATCAAATCTCGACTCCGTTCCTATTTTTACTTTTGAATAAAATTTCATGTTTTACTTTTAGCCATTTTGATGAAATTCCTTGTTTTAGCTAATGCGAGCCGTGCTTAGGATTTTTATCCGTCTAATTATTCTAAGAAGTTAAAATTTTCATATTATGTCCCGAGAGGTTGATTATTTTATTTTTTTGCTCCCCGATTAATTCTGTGTCTTAGCCGAATCCGTGCTAAAATTTATGTACATTTTACTTTTACTATGCCTTATATATATATATATATATATATATATATATATATATATAAAAAATTCCAAACACTCTCTCTACCCTTCCCCCTAACCAAATAAAACAACAAAACAAACACCCTTTTCCTTTTTAATTAGCTCCTACTAAACCACAAACCAAACACTCCTTTTTCCCTACCTTTTATTTAAACTCTACAATTAATTAATAACACAAAAAGGAAAAAAGAAAAAAAAGGGATGTGTATATATATACACGACCCTGTTGGGTTGAGCCAAAAACACACACACAAACACAGATTATATAAAACTCTCTGCTCCTCCCTTCTCTTTTTCCTGCTCTTGTTGAACCACACCAACCCACCATCATATCATCACAAAAAAAATCACCTATAACTTCTACTCATCTCCACATCATTCCTATACTAATCCTTATCAATCTTTACAAGAATAATCCACATGCAAGAAGATTTTCAAAAATCTTGATTTTGGTAATTTATTAGATTTTGGGTGAAGCCTAGGCTACAAGGGTACAAGGGATATTAATTTTACAAATATTTGGGTAATCAAGAATCAATGGTTTGGTTTATTTGGGTGTTTGTGGGTTTCGGCTAACATAAGGAGCAAGGGAGGGGTTTGTATTGATTATTTTCCTTGCATTCCTAAGTATTTTATTAACCCTTTTATGTTGATTAATTTTATTATGTTTGCATGTGTTTAATTTTATACTTAGAATCCATGGATCATTATGCATGTTGTGCATTGAGGTTGAATTATTGATTGGAGATGTTAGTGGACGGATATAGGTTAGCTAGGTGTATTTTGAAGCTTGTTGGGTGCGAAAAATTGCGTTTGGCGGAGTTTTTAAGTGTCACTTTTATCGCAGAAAGTTTGCGTGTCGATTTTGGTTGGGTGAAAATTTTCAAAACTGATTTTGGGTTTAAGATTATGATAGTGTTCGTCAATATGTACGTTTCGATATATGGCACGTCTCGTAACTCTCAAAAACGAAGTTTTTATGGTCAAAAGAAGTCTAGAAAATGTTTCGCTAAATTTCTACACAATTTTGAAAATATTAGTTTGCAGTCAGATTCGTAAAAGGGCACTTTCGTCATTTTTTGGTCCGTTCCGGCCTTTGGCCGAAACATGAAAGTTGTTCATAATGTCGTTTTCCTTTGCCACGAGGATAGCTAAGCCTAAAAATGCATAATAACGGGTCAAAAGCTTAAAAGTAAAATTCTGCATTATTTTAAAAAGATGTTGGTTTCTGCAGAATTTTACGAATGTATTTTAGTCATGTTTTTGCTTGTTTCGAAGTCCCGATGTAACTGAAAAGTTGTGCGGAATGTCGTTTGATGCCACACGCTAGTATACCCCATATTTAGTAACGCATTCTGGCGGGTCGTTTTTGATAAGTCAAACTAAGGAAAAATATATATTTTAAAAAGTCAAAATTGATAAAAATTTAAGAATGATCCTTTGGCGTAGTAGAAACCGTTTGAACTTAAAATATTATAACGAGAACTATTTTATAACAAATAAGTCATACTTAAGCTCTCAGTTGTGTCTAAAATCGAATTGGGTATAATGAGTTAGAGTATGGGTGCGTTTGGATGGGTTGATTGTTGTAATTTTGAAATAGGAATCTGGGTTGTTTTTTGAGTCATTTTGCGAGAGTCATAACTTAATCATCCGAATAGCTTTTATTGATTTTCTTGAGGCTAAAACTATCTACAAAGAGTAAACTTTCCAACAAAAGTGATTTCGTCAATTTTCAGTAAATGGAAGGCAGTCAAAATGATTTTACGAGATTCATTGTCAAATCTGTGTTTAGGGGCAGTTTTCTAGGTTGTGTTTGTGAGGGTAGGAGACATATCAAAACACATTTTTAATTAATGAAATTTCTACTGTAGCAATTCCATGATGTATATGATTTTCTAGAATTTTTCTAGAATTTATTGAAGATTCTAAATAGGTCAGGTCAAGCAAACTTTCAAGTGGTTTCGGCATGTCCTTTTTCGGAAACTTCGAGTCGTCGAATTTTTGAAAAATAGTTTGACTTGTCAAACATTTTTAGGAAAAATATAATAGGTTATTAACGCATTGAGGTTGTTAGAAATGGAGTATGGAAGGCGTTTGGGTCGTTTAGTATTTCTTTAAAGGTTGTCAAGTGACTAGGAAAATCGGTCAAAATCAGAAAAACTTAGAATAATCCTGTATGCGTTCCTAAGAAAAGGAATTTGTCCATTTTTCGGGGTCTCAAAGGAGCATGGAAACACATAAGAACTCTTGAATGGAAATGGAAAAGAGATGGAACTCCAGTTCCTTCGGAAATGGTCAGATTTTTATGGCGCCAAAAAAAGGGTTGATACGTATCAATCTTGACATTGGTTCTGCTTCCTCTATCTTATTTCATAATACCAGGGTCGGAGTACCCGTAGCGGAATTAGAAACAAAACGCTGAGCCAAATCTTCTTCACTAAGAAGTTGAGGCGCGCACATGGATTCTATGGTATAACATTATACATATGTAGAATACATACATATTTATTTATATGTGCAATTGATGCATTTTTCGTGTAAGTTGTATTCTTCTAATACACGCACCATTATTATAGGTCGCGGGTGAGACGTTGTCGCCGTTCTTTCTATATTGAATTTCTCGTTCGATACTTCATTGCTTCTCGGTGAGTTCATAGCCCTACCTTTTCTCTTTTAATGGTTTTCATAAACTGTTTTCGGGGTGAGAATACATGCTCGTTTTACTAAGTAAACTTATTGATTTCTACTACTTAAGCGTTACATGACTATTTTTACTAAAGCTTTTACTTGCTTACTACATGACTTTTAATACATGTGTGATACATGGTGGTTTACTTATGAACTTACTAAAGCTTGATTTGCTACGCACCATGATTTGAGACCATTGAGTATATATGTAGTATATATTATATATATATAAATATATACATATATATTATATATATATAGTATATAATGAAAACTATGAGTTGAAACATATATTTGTTTTAAATTGGACACAAGTGCTTTTCAAACTGTATGCTATCCAGACTGTTGCCTGAATATTATTGCCTAAGTTACCACAATGCCAACTAAGTCCCTTTTTATCATGAACCGTTAATTACTAGTGTAGTAAGCGCAAATGTTGTGGGTAGATCTATCAGGACTGACAATCCCCACCTGGAATTTCTGGTCACAAGTTGGCCATGGTGCACTTAACATGTTGAGGACATTTAGGGTGTTTTGGCATACATCCTATGACAGTTAAGGTTTCAGGGTCATGAGCTTAGCGCAATAATATATATTTCATTGAGACTTGGTGAATCTGTTTCTCTTGTCTACATTACTTTTGTGGTTCACTACTGAAGATTTCTTGATTTATTGAATCACTACTTGGATTTCATAAATAATACTTTGAAATGTTGTAACGCTACTTTTCTTATTGAAATATTACTTTGAATACGAACTACATCTCTCAATACAATGCTTCATAAACTATGATCGAAGAGCTGCACCAACATTATTGTTGACGTTTTTGCATATATTTTCTCAGGTTATTATTTTGCTAGCTGAGCATTGGGAGCATTCGAGTCGCGCGGATATATTTTTGAAGGCTTTATAATTTATTTTACCATTCGACAAACATTTTAAAAATGTTTTCTATTGCATTACAAATGGGACTTATTGTAACTCTGATATTTATTAAAAATTATCGAATGTTTGACTTTTCAAAACGTCTCACTTAGAGTCATTTTCTGTAACTTGTACTTTATGCTATGAAGTAGCACCCCAAGTGGTATTCCGCTGCGTTGTGATTTTGGGGGTGTTACACAAAAAGTCAAAATAATATCATCAAAGTCACTTAAGTCCTGGATGTATGCATTTCTCTCTTTATGATAGTGATGATATAAATTGTGACACCAAAGTCAACTAAGTCCCAGATGTCAACAATTAAACCTTCTAAGTAGCCAAAATGATAACACCTAAGTCAATTAAGTCCCGAATGTAGACATTTCTTCTTGCAAGATACTGACTATCTAAAGGAATCATCATACCTATGTGTACCTCTTTTATCAAATATTTCTACTTCTTTGAGAATAATAAGTTTAGTGATTAGCCGATCGGGGAAGCATTAGATGAATCAGAAACATAACATCAACTTCAAGGTTTCTAAAACTACGTAATTATTTCTAAACAATCCTAAGCCTTTAAGAACTATGAGGTGTTGGCAATATTGGTCGTATGTAGTTTTAAGCCTAAGCCACTAACCTTGAAATTAATAAATGTAACTAAGTCCCTAAAGCCTTAACAAATGACATCTTAAGCCCTTTAAGTTAATAAATTAACTCCCCTTTAAACCATAATCC
This sequence comes from Tanacetum coccineum, assembly GCA_026074375.1. Classification (NCBI taxonomy): domain Eukaryota; kingdom Viridiplantae; phylum Streptophyta; class Magnoliopsida; order Asterales; family Asteraceae; genus Tanacetum; species Tanacetum coccineum. The sequence goes on along the minus strand of BQNB010001947.1, from coordinate 110,618 downwards.
GTTGTTTATCAAAAATTTATCCGTTTGTTCCTTATTTTAGAAAAACCATTTAAAAAGATTATTTTTGAGCATTTTTTTCTCCCCCTCAAACAATGACTCGTTTTCTATTTAAAGAGTTGTAGTCGTTGTTTGAGTGATAGAAATTATCTTTTTAAATCTTTTTCTGATGAGAAGCTGAGATGATTGATTTGTTTTGAAAGACAACACCTTTTACACCAAAAAATAATATTTATCTTATCTTGAAAAATAAATGCACTGACATGTACACCTATTTTTAGAAAGCTCGGGTTGTGTAGCAAAGTATACACAAGCCTTAGTATGAATATTAAGTAATCCATACCCGAGAAACTTAATTCTCGATGTGAGGTCAAGTTTTCTTTTTGGCGAAATACTTGCCTATAAAATGAAGACCGGGTTGCTATCTGAAATAATAGCAAACCAATGACATGTTTGGAAAATATTTACAACTTCTGCTCGAACTTTATTTACAGCTCCGTGTCATTATTAAATGACATTTCTAAAGCCATAAATATTATCGATTCTAGAAGACATGCCATGAACACATATTTTTTGTTATTTTTGATTTTTTATTTTTTTATATTTGATTTTCTGGTTTTATATTTTTGTATTTTCTTTTTGTATAATTTTATAAAAAAATGAATTTTTTTTGAGTTTTTCTAGTTTTCTGTATTTACATAGGATACAAGAAGATGTGCCACCATCACTCTTCTTCTTCTTCTGCCAGACTTTTCAGCGTTTCGGGAGACATACTTCTCATTCCAAGCTTGTTGATAAGAAATTCAAGTCTTTCTCGTCCAAATGCCGTGGTAAAGATATCTGCCAACTGATATTCTATTCTGACAAAGTATAGCTCAACAACCCCATTTTCCACTTACTCCTTGATGAAGTGGTATCTGTTGTCAATATGCTTTGATCGGGAATGTTGGACGTTGTTACAGCATAAGCCAATGGCACTTTTGTTATCGAAGTACAAAGGAATTTTGTTGAATCCAAGGCCATAGTCCGTCAGTTGTGATCGCATCCAAAGTATTTGAGCACAACATCCGGAGAGGGTGATGTATTCAGCTTCTGTCTAGATATGGTTGTGCTTTTCTATTTCTTTGATGACCAACTCACTAATCTGTCACCCAATAGCTGCATACTGCCATGTGTACTTCTTCTGGTATCTTAGCAACCAGCATGATCAGCATCTGCAAAGGCTGTTCATGCAATACAGGAATCCTTCGAATACCATAGACCCATATTAATGGTCCCTTTAAGGTATCGAAAGATTTGCTTAACAGCATGTAAGTGCTTTTTGATAGGCTTAGCCTGATACCGTGCACACATGCAAACAAAAAATACAAGGTCTGGTCTATTGGCAGTCAGGTACATAAGGGATCCAATCATTCCACGATAACGTGTAGGATCAACTTCTTTCCCTTGTAGATCTGCATCCAGTTTGGATTTCTCCACCATGGGAGTATCCACCCGGTCACTGGTTTCCATACCATATTTTTTAATTGTCTCAAGAGCATATTTGGATTGGTTAAGAAAGATGCCTCTAGGACTTTGAGAAATTTGAAGTTCAAGAAAGAAAGACATTTTTCCCATCATCGACATCTTAAATTTTGAACACTTTATTTCAAAAAAAGTTTCACAGAGTGCAGGATCAGTCAAAGCAAAAATTATATCATCTACATAGATTTATACCAGTAAGATGTCTTTGCGTTCTTTCCGAGTGAATAATGTAGGATCAGTCGTTCCTTTGGAGAACTTTTAGGAGAGTAGAAATGATGATAACAAATCATACCAAGCCCGTGGAGCCTGCTTTAGCCCGTAAAAGCTTTCTTCAGCTTGTAGACATGGTTGGAGTTATCTTGATCTACAAATTCGTCTGGTTGACTGACGTAGACTTCTTCACGTAGTATACCGTTTAAAAACGTAGTCTTGACATCCATTTGATAGACTACCATGTTCTTGTGAGCAGCATATGCAATAAAGATTCTTATAGCCTCTAGTCGAGCAACCGGTGCAAAAGATTCTTCAAAATTGATTTCCTCTTCTTGACGATATCCTCTTGCTACCAACCTGGCCTTGTTTTTCAAAACACCTCCCAACTCGTCTAATTTAACCTTGAAAATCCACTTCAAAGTGATTATCATGACACGATTTGGACGAGTAACGAGCTCCTATACTTCAAGTCATTCGAACTCATTTAATTCTTCTTGCATCGCTTTGATCCAACAGGGTTTCTTCAAAGCATCTTTATAATTCTTTGGTTCAACGGAAGTAAGGAAAACATCAAAGTAGCAAAACATGGCTTTGTTTTGTAGTTGATGTCGTGTAGAGACATGTCGATAAGGACTTCCAATGACATTATCTAGCGGGTGATCCTTGGTCCATTTTCTGAGGTGCTTAGGTGGTTGATTGATTGAGTGTACATTAGTTGGAATAACATCCTTTGAAGAAGATTTTTCAATATTTGGTTCTGAAATTGGAACACCAAAGAAGGGATCGTTATCTAGATGTGAAACTTTGATATCATGAAACTCTTCTACAATACCGGGAGAAGCAACTAGGGATTGTGATTCTTAAGGAGTTTGTGAAGTACTTGGATATGGTGCATCTTGATCAACTGGAGTTGAGGAAGGTGAATCGGTTAAATCAGCAGGAACTGGAGCAGCAACTGCAAGAACTAGAGAAGCAACACTAGGACGAGGATTGAAGTACTCATCAAACATTGTCTAAAACAACGTATCTCTGTCCTTCTTTGTTGGTGGTACATACGGCGTTGAAGGAGGAAGATTTGGCACGAGTTTAGAACTGAGTGTTCCAGGAGCCAAGAGTTGAGGCCCGGGTCCTGAACTGAATTGTTCAGAAGCCATCGATGTTAGCTCTTCAAAATCCACATGAATAGTTTTAGTGGTTAGTCGGGTCCTCTTGTTGTAAATTCGGAACACCTTCTTTGCAGGAGCATAACCAACGAAGATTCTAATATCTACTTTAAGTTTCAACTTGCCGAGATCTTCACTATCATTAGTGGGGTAACATAGAGCACCAATTACATGAAGATACGATAAGTCGGGTTTCTTGTCATGGAAAAGGTCATACGGGGTTTTGTTGTGACATTTACGGATTAAGGATCGGTTTTATGTATAACAATCTGTCGCAACTGCCTCTGCCTCGAGAAATAATGGAGCCTTCGAGAATATCAACATGGTTCATGCAGCTTCCACTAAAGTTCGCATCTGTCTTCCGACAATGTCGTTCTGTTGTGAAGAGCGAGCAACGGATGTTTAATGTGAAATCCCAACATCTTCATAGTAAGCTCTCAGGGTTTGATTGACAAACTCTGTGCCATTATCTGTTCTGATATTTTAGACTGTCGCATTGAGACGAACTTGAATCATTTTGATAAATTTAATCATCAATTCTGGAACTTCATCCTTTGATCGTAGAAATTTTACCCAAGTAAACCGAGATTAATCATCAACAATAACCAATATGTATTTTCATCCATTGATACTTTGAATCCTCATTGGTCCGAAAAGGTCCATATGCAGCAGATAGAGCTTTTCTTGAATGGAGTCCTCAGCTTTGGGTTTGTGGGCGCGTTTCTTACTTTTCCCTAGAGCACAGATGGAACATAAGTGATCCTTCTAAAACTTTAATTTGGGCAGTCCACGGACGAGTCTTTGTTTGGCCAGTGTAGTGATTGAATCGAAGTTTAAATGTGATAACCTTCGATGCCATAACCAAGACTTGGTATTTGAGGCTTTAGACAAGAGACAAATTGTCCACAGTCTTCCATAAAATTTAACTTAAGGGCCTCAACATCGAACATCCAAATGCACTTGTATTGTGGAATCAGAACCAAATAACTTCTTAAGTGCTCGTACACATGAAACGTGTCATAAACACCATTCACCTCCTCAGGCAAATCTAACCGATAGGCCCTGAGGCCTATTTACTCAACTATTTCAAATGGCTAACAAACCCTAGGTGCTGTGGCGAACTTCCCTTTCTTTCCCAAAGCGTACTACAACGCTTTCCACGGCAACACTTTGAGGCAAGACATAGTCACCTACACCAGACGCTAAGGCTTCATCCTCTCTATCAGTATAACTTTTCTGGGCGATCACTGCGCAAGCCTTAAGTCTATCTATTGAGATCTGGCGAAGAATCTTCTTTGTAGTCTCTTGTTACTAAACTCAGGGTCCTATCAACAGACCATGCTGCCACACCGTCAGCCCCAAAAGCATAATTCGACGAAACAGACACTTTCTACCGATACATGGCCTTAAATGTATGCACAGTCTCATACTAGCATGATAAAATATTTTTATAGTACATGACTCAACCCAACATGAAGATGAACATCCCAACTTCCCATCGCGAAGATCCATGACGCTATGATGCTAAAGCATGTCTTCCAAAGTCTGAATAAACTGCTCACATCTGACCATGGCTGTCTGAGGATAAAAGTCTGTACTCATGACTAAACGAGTTCCTAATGTGCCTCTTGCAATTGACTGGGCCAAAACCTTGATCTGGAACGACTATCATGATCCCAATATAGAACGAGATCAACACACCAAGTCTACAACTATCTCATTCAAATACATATCTATCCAAATCTATCCATCTTATAATCCTTACGCATAGGTAGACAAAATTGATAAATACTTGTCAATCGGTCCACAATGACCCGATGTGTGTCATGCCCACTACTAGATCCTAGTCAACTTAGTCACAAAGATCCATAGCTACCCCCTATCCCATGTTCCATATGGGAATCTCAGGTTGTTGAACTCAAGGCCAGATGACCTTGCGATAGACTCAGAGCCTCACCTTCAGTACAAGTTCAAATACATACTTATAACATACCTCAGCTATATCCTTTTTCCTTCCAGGCCACCAATAGCCCTATCTCCAAATCGTAATACAATCTTATGCGCAGGCTTCCTGGGTATACAGAGTACTTTACTTATTGGTGCAGGCTTCATCCATTATCAGGGTTCTTACATCACCCTTCAAAGGTACCCATATTCGATCCAGGTAGTACAGTCCCATCACTTCTCTGTTCTATCATCTCATCCAAACCTTTTTGCAATCCTGCAGACTCATCCACAGCCTCCTCTGAGCCAGCCAGTATCCTAAGGTCGCTTGATAGCATAAGATTGAAGTGGTCATAATCATAGCTCTAATCTCTTAGCTTTACTCTTTCCCTTCCTACTTAGGGCATCAACCACCACATTCGCCTTACAAGGATGGTAGCGAATTTTACAGTCATAATCACTAAACAACTCTATCCAGCGACGCTATCGCATATTCAACTCTCTCTGACTAAAGAAATTGCAAGAAGACAACTTATGAACGCGTATAGATGACACTCATAGTCTATAGAGCAAATAATGTCTCCGAATCTTATATAGTGGAGGGGGGGTGGGGGGGGGGGGGGGGGGGGGGGAAGAGGAAAACAAACACGACCACACCCAAGTCTCCAATCATGGGTAGTTATAATTCTTTCGCAATGGATTTTTAACTGCCTAGTGAGCACATAGGATAAGTCATTTACTTCTTTGCAACTAAATACACAATACAAGCCTAGTCCTAATCCTGAATGCATCGACAATATATCGCATAAACTTCTGGACGCAATCGTTGGAGAGATAGAACAGGCGCATTACACAAGTTAACCTTCAAGGTTTGAATATGTCAAGTATCCTGTTCCTCACATCCCAATCGAAAGTTCTTACACTTCTTAAGATCAAGATAGTAAAGAGACTTCCTATCCTTATAAAAAGCTTCTCAATAAACCTATACAAGGTAATAACCCATTCAGCGCAATCCTACCGAAAAAAACGAACCCTCAGTCGGAGTATCTATGGGGCTTTCTAATTCTTAACAGCTTCAATCTTACAGGGTCTACATGAAACTCAATACTTGCAATTTATCACATGGCCGTCTGCCGGAACGGAAACGTTACTATCTCTATCCTATATTACAGCACTTAGAAAACTTAGCATATCAATTTCTCCTTTTTTGAGGGCAGTCCCAAGACTAACCTTACGATAGCTCATAGTCATGAGCTTCCTTAAACACCCCCACCCCACTCAACAAACTCCAACCCCACCACCCCCCCCTTTAGTCTTAGAGTAGATTAAATATCTTCTATAGAACACTATCAAAACATAACAATATGAGGGCCAATACAAAACTCATTCATCAAATCATATATACCTAACTGGTGCGAATTATCAAACCACAGGGCATTACTGAAACCTCAAATGTCCAGAAACGAGTCTAAACGTCAGTCTTTGAGTAATGTCATCCACATTCACTCTTAGCTGATGGTATCCAGACCTAAGATCTATCTTTGAGAAAAACTACGACCCTTGCAGATGATCAAATAGATCATCAATTTCTAGAAGTGGTTAACGATTCTTAATAGTCAACTTGTTCAATTCTCTATAATCAATTCACATCCTAAAGGGAACGCATACTTTTTCTTAAGGCGATCGATATTGTGGCGCTTCCCAATAGGCATAGACGAACCTGGTCGAATGAAACCTTTTGTCTTGGAGTTCCTTGAGTTTTTCTAACAACTTCCTCCAATTCATAAGGTATACCTAAAAAAATATAGAGACTTTGGCTATCGGGCGATGGGCTACCAGGGGTTTAAACAATCAATCTAGAACTCAATATATTGAATATGCGGTAATCCAGATAGATCATCCGGGAATACCTCAAAAAAATCTCTAGCCACAACAATCTCTTCTTGTTTCTTATCACCAGCCTTAGCACCCATCAAAAATCTCGCTTTCTCTTCTGGTCTCTCTCCTAATACTCTAAGCACCTTGCCATCCGATAGTGGTATCCTCACTACCTTCTCATAGAAAATTATTTCAGCCTTATAATTGGACAACCATATCGCATGCTTATTAAACACATTCAATAACTCCCATGCCCAAACAATGGTATCAAGACCGATGTCACAGACAAGACCCTCTGATTTCTAGTTTGCAAACCCTTCAATAACCTTATCAATCTCTATCTAGTTGCGGCGCTAAGCTACTCAATCTCATATCTATAAAACTCAAAATCTCAGGGTTTCTATGGCCTAATAGAGGGTATAAAAGTTATAGGAAACAAAACTAAAATCGGAGCATCCAGAGTCAAAATAAGGTAGCTGGGCAAAATGATTGTTTCACAAGTCGGAGTAAACTTTACTCAGTCATCAATGTTCGGAAAGATCCAGGAGATGCTTCCTCTGCTCCCCACATAAATGCCCTACCCTCTAGCCTGAGTTCGCCCAATTGGTTCTTCCACGAACCCTGACCCGCGTTATTAAGGTCACACTTGGTTTATGACGATTTTCTTCAAGTCGCTTTTCCTATTAAAATCTAGGCTAAGCTGACGCTGGACATGGTCGGAATAGCTACTAGCTTACCACACTCAAAACATAAGGGCCGGCTAACAGTTGGGTGTTTTCTAGGCATTGACATTATCTACATTCCTCAGTCACACCTCTAAAATCCTTTGCTCAAATGACCCAGTGTTACAGTTGAAAGGTGCATGATGCGACAAGGCCCTCCAGGTGCATTGGAATTGGAGGTAGTTTTCAGAAGGTACACTTGGGCCAAGTACCCGTATTCTCTCTTCCTACAAGGTTTACAGTAGTAAAAAAAGCATTCCCAGTCCCAGTCCTCTTATTATCAATCCCTGACCACCTTATCCACTGCTGAGGGTTTCCCCACATTTTCCTTCGTTTCCTCAACGCTTCTTAATTCGATTCCATTTCTTCACAACCTCAATCGGATAGTGACTAGAAATCTGAATAGGCCGTTCCGTATAGTCTTTGGCTCCGTTGCTAGGCCAAACCATCCCATGGATTTGATGAAGGCAAGGTCCATACACATACCATCTCGATCATACCTACAACCTCATTCTGGATTACCAAATTTGGTGAACTCAGACAGCTATCCCAACTCATGAACACCTATTATATAAAAGCGCCAGCATGGCCAGCCCCGACCATTAGGCAATTCCATACTCAATTCTAACTTTTGCATCTCATAGACTTAGGACAGGAAAATCTTGTGTCATCATAAACTTAAAGTCATTTCCATGACATACTAACATACTTCTACGGCTTAGACGTGGCGGAATTGAGGAGTTTCCACCACGTTAAAGCTTACCATCAAATGAACCAGCCAGTGAATTTCACTTTTTGGTCAATACTACAACCACTCATATCATGCACAGACTGCGCATTTCTCAATCCAACGAGTAAGAAATACACCACACGAGTATCCCTGTCCATCATATTCCTTAGGGTTACAAGCTAAGAACTCCTTATATGAACAACCTACCTGGTTTCCATTTACTATCACATTCCCAACGTTCTCATCTAGAACGTACATTAAGCCAACATGCCATTTTTGAATTTTCCAACATTTCCGTCGGGTTACTAACGCTGAGCTAGCAAGGGTCGGTTAAGAGTTCTACAATTTTTGGGGCAATGATCGTGTCGAGAAGTTGGGTGCTCCCTCATATGGCTCCTTCTATGCATTCCATTTACATATATTTCCCTCTAACACCGCCATTAGCTTCTAGTAAATTTCCTTGGTCATTTCCTTGACCATTTAAATCATCAACACGCTCATCATTACTTCCCTAGGTCTTCTACCCCATTCACCTCCTACCAAGCCCGTACAGCCCTTTCCCACTCCTAAAGATTTGGCAGTTGCGGGCGGCCAAGAGCACTTACGTGTCCTCACCCCTTGTGGCATTATTTTAAATACATAGTGAGAACATGGGCAACCATTAGTAGAAGGAAGACTCACAAATAAATAGGATATCTTACTATATATACAGAAAATACACATTAACACCAACCCAGGACGGTGTCAACATTGCTATTGTGAGAACAACCATACTAAGTAGAGGTGAGTTTGATGATAACGCTTAATAACTACGTTGGCTCACTGTACTGTATTATTTTCCGCATCCTTTCCCCGTCATATTCAATTATGACTCACACACTTTCAATGACTCTGACATAAACTAAAGCACGCAAACCTCGAACACTACGCGAAAGCTAACAAAAGCGAAACACCGCGGCACTATAAAATCCTATAGCGAACTAAAATGACGGATCTTAAGTTTATAGTCTAGTGCCAAATCCACCTATTCTCTTAAACCTTGGCTCATGATTACCAATAAGTCACATCCTGCCAACAATGGCGGAAACTCTGAGAATGTAACATATTTATCCATCATAACACAAGATAGCAATGATAGAATTAAAACTACAATGGCATAAACTTTGCAAGTGCTATGAAGACGCTCAACCTCAAGCAACCTCGAGTGATGTCCCCAAATCCTTACAACCACTGGGTCATACCGCATCGATCCAAACAATCATGCAACACAAAATGATTTCACAATAGCAGTTATAAGCACATATCTTCTCGCCCAATACAAAACACACCATTTCGCACAGTTACAAAACAAAACATTTCAAAACAGCATTTGAGTATCAATTTCCCCCCAACTAAAAAAATAGTAAAAAAGTAGTGGCTACGAGCACTCACCCTCAAGCAAGGGTAGGAGTCTTTAAGCAACGCAAAGTCTCAATTCACAACAAGCAAATAGCAAGCGACGCTCCGCATACGACCTAGTCTAAATTAATGTCCACTATTTAAACATTCATATCGCAAAAGCCAATCTTCACGGTTTGATGTCCATATGAGTTTAGACCTTGTAGCAATTACTCATAACAATTTAGTGGTGTGATGGTTGACGACATAACCCAACAATCATATCAATCCCATTACTCAATAATACATACTTATACTTATTTAAAGAAAATAGATAAGTAAATATTTATAATTAAGAATTATAAATATATCTCGGTAAGTCCATTCGGTAACCTTAGTCACAGTGAAAATAATCATATTAGAGTTGAAAATGAAACGTTTACTCATAATAAACACATTAGAGAAGTTTCGAGAAAAATTTCATTTTTCGTCTTTTAGTGAATTTATTAAATAAATAAAATAATTAAATAATATTTTATTAGTTAAAATCAAAAATCATGTTTTTTGGAAAATTTTCAAGTATAACTTTTTACGAAATTTCGACATGACCCGTGACGCTCATAGCAATAAACGATTCGCCAAGGGTTTCAAATCTTATTTTTCATCACTTTTCATAAATTCGACATTTTTTGACAAACTCTAAAATCTCAATCTTTAACGTTTACTAAAACGTTTTTTCCCAAAATATCGTTCAATATCACTTCGTAAATACATTTTCACTTTCAAAAGTCCGTCAAAACTCTCATAACGACAAAATATCGCTGATTGGGCTTTAAGGCCTAACAAGGGTCTATTAAGAAATTTATAAGTCCAAAATACGATTCAAGTCCAAAACCAAGGTCCATTTACATATATAAGCATATACTTATAAGTAGAAAATAATCCGGAATGACGCACAATAAGCCCCCATTAAGCCACGGCTTAAATAGACGGAATTGGTCGTGAGTCTCATAAGCTTCTAAAATACGTATATTACGGGCTTGAAAACTAGCTAATAGAGCTATCGTATCGTCATATGGATACTACCATAGAGCCTCAAAATTGTCGCACAAAACATACTGCCATAAAGACAAAATGAGTCAAAATCACTTTCTCAGTAAGAATTTGGAAATTTTTTGATGGCCTAATAAGGCCCAAAAAAGTGGGCCAAGGAAATAGTCTTAAAAAATAAGTCTGAATAAGGCTATACAAGTATACTATCTAAAAATAAGACTAGCTAAGCAACATATATACTTTACCCATCATACAACCAACAACATTTCAAAACTACAAAAAACAACCCTTAATTTTCTTTTTATAGACCCACAAACGCAAATTGCTTTCTTATTATTCATTTCCACTTCTAAAAATCGATTTCACGACGATCAACTTGTATCAAATTCTAACATCTATGTCATCAAAATAAACCCAAAAGGATAAATGAAATTCAAAAATTGGAAAAGCATCCAAAGAAAATCTTCAAAAATGTATATTTCGAACACGAACCGGACAACCCAAACGTTGTTTAAATGAATACCCGAGCACTAGAATCAAACCCAAATATCTACGTCTTCATGTTTTCTTGATCAGAGTTCAAAAATATATTATGTGTGTGCGTGGCTTGGTTTGAAGGCACAAGGAGATAAATGATAGGTTGAGAGTATTATTTTTTTAAAGATCAAAATGATTTATCTATGTGTATTTCAAAATGCAGAGGTGGAGTATTTGTAGGGGTACAATCTCTTATACAACCAAGCTAAAAAAGTCCTCTTTGTCTCCCCTCATTGACCCATAACCGGGACCCATGTGATCCAAGTGGTCTCGGGTCTCCATCTTTATCGTAGTCGGAATCACTTAAATACTACGTGAAAATCTAACCTTAAAAATACTCCCAAAGTTAATTTAGCAATTTTTAATTTCACCTTTATAAAATACTTTTTCCATATAACCAAGAGTAAATAGATGACATATTTATAACTTTAAAAAACCCTTTTCAAAACTATCTGTAGTACATTAACAGGACGTGTCAGACTCTTCAGACTCGTTTTTTGGCATTCTTAAAAATCACGGGTCAAACCACCAACGAATAGCAAATAACCACAATAATAGCCATTCAAAATGCTAAATAATCACAATAAACCATATAATCACCCATAATTCTCATAAAAATCACGCACCGGTTCCACATAGCGGTACGATTGATCTGAATAAAACTACAAAAGTCAAAATAAGTTCAAAAGACTACAATTAAAATGATATCAGAACACAAAAAGGGCAAAGTTACCCTTAGGGTCAAGCCAACATGAACATGGCGCCTATAAAACTTGTTAGATCAATACATGAAATCCTCTTTCGAGTATCCATAAGACCCATATAAATGTTTCCTCTATGTATACGAAAGATCGTTTAAGCTGTCATGTAAGGTGATTTTCGGGTACTTAGGCCTTGAACGCGGTCACCCATGGGCAAATAGGCAAATACAGAGGTCTGTGTCTTACAGTTGTTATATAAATAATGGGGATCCAATCCATATCCACGATACGAGTAGGATCAACTGCTTATCCCTTTTTGATCTTCATCTAATTTGGATTTTTCCACGATGGGGGAGTATCCACTATGTCACTGGATTCGCATACCTATACTTTTTAATTATCTCAAGAGCGTATTTGGATTGGTTCAGAAAGATGCCTCTAGAACTTTGAGAAATTTGAATTCTAAGAAAGAATGACATTTTCCCCATCATCGACATCTTAAATTTTCAACACATTATGTGAGAAAAAATTTCACAGAGTGACAGATCCAGTTAGAATGTTCAAATATTATATCATTCTATAAAGATTTATACCAGATAAAGATTTCTTTGCCTTCTTTCGCGATGAATATGAATGATCAACCGTACCTTTTGGAAACTTTTGGGAGAGTAGAAACGATGATAACAAATCATACCAAGCCCGTGGAGCCTGTTTTAACCCGTAAAGAGCTTTCTTCAGCTTGTATACATGGTTGGGATTATCTTGATCTATAAACCCATCTGGTTGACTGACGTAGACCTCTTCACGTAGTATACCATTTAAGAATGTAGTCTTGACATCCATCTGATAACGTTATTTTTTGTGGATGCGGCATATCAAAGAAGATTACATTATAGCCTCTAGTCGTGCAACAGGTGTAAAAGATTCTTCAAAGTCGGTCCCTTCTTCTTGATGATATCCCCTTGCTACCAACCTAGCCTTGTTTTTTAAAACACCTCACAGTTCGTCTAATTTAACCTTGAAAATCCACTCCAAAGTGATTATCATGACACAATCTGGACAAGGAATGTGCTCCCATACTTCAAGTCGTTCGAACTCATTTAGTTCTTCTTGCATTGTTTCAATCCAACTGGATTCCTTCAAAGCTTCTTTATAATTCTTTGGTTCAACGGAAGTAAGGAAAGCATCGATGTAGGGCAAAAGGCAGGCTTCGTTTTGTAGTTGATGTCTGGTAGAAACAAGTCGAGAAGGACTTCCAATGACAATATCCAGCGGATGATCCTTGGTTCAAATTCTGAGGTGTTCAGGTGGTTATTGACTGAGTGCACATTAGTTGGAATAAACAACCCTTTGAGAAGATGTCATTTGAATGTGGTTATTGAAATTGGACACACCAAAGAAATGTAAATATTATCTAGATGTGCAACTTCAATATCGTGAAAATGTTCTTCAACACCAGAAGGAATAACCGAAGATTGTGTTTCTTTAGGGGTTATGGTGAAGTACAGTGGAGATGGTGTATCTTGATCAATTGTAGTTGAGGAAGGTGTACCGGTTGGATCAGCAGGTCTTGGAGCAGCAGCCGCAGAAACCGGAGAAACAACACTTTGTGGAGGATTAAAGTACTCATCAAACATTGGCTGAAATAAAGTATCTCAGTCCTTCTTTGTTGGTGGGACATACGGTGTTGGAGAAGGACGATTTGGCACGAGTCCTGAACTTATTATTCCAGGAGTCAAGAGTTGAGGCCCGGGTCCTGAACTGAATTGTTTAGAAGCCATAGATGTCAGCTCATTAAAGTCAACGTGAATAGTTTTCAATGATTAGATGGGTCCTCTTGTTGTAGATTCGGTAAGCCTTCTTTGTAAGAGCATAACCGACGAAGATTCCAATATTTGCTTTAGGTTTCAACTTGCCAAGATCTTTACTATCATTGGTGGGGTAGCATAGAGCACCAAAGACATGAAGATAAGATAAGTCAGGTTTCCTATTATGGAGAAGTTCATATGGGGTTTTTTTGTGACATTTACGGATTAAGGATCGGTTTATGTATAGCAAGTTGTCGCAACTGCCTCTGCCCATAGAAATAACGGAGCCTTCGAGAATATCAACATGGTTTGTGCAGCTTCCACTAAAGTTTGGTTCCGTCTTTCGACAACGCCATTCTGTTGTGGAGAGCGAGCAACAAATGTTTGATATGAAATCCCGACATCTTCATAGTAAGCTCTCAGGGTGTGATTGACAAACTATGTGCCATTATCGGTTTTGATATTTCGGACTGTCATATTGAGACAAACTTGAATCATTTTAAGAAATTTAATCACGAACTCTGGAACTTCATCCTTTGATCTTAGAATTTTACCCAAGTAAACCGAGAGTAATCATCAACAATAACCAATATGTATTTCTGCCCATTGATACTTTGAATCCTCATTGGCCCACAAAGTCCATGTGCAGCAGATAGAGCTTTTCTTAAATGGAGTCCTCAGCTTTGGGTTTATGGGTTTGTTTCTTGCGTTTCCCAAGAGCACAGGCGAAACATAAATCTTATCTTTCTGAAACCTTTAATGATTGGGCAGCCCCGGACCAGTCCTTAGTTTAGCTAGTGCGAATGATAGAATCAAGTTTAAATAGTGAGACAACCTTCGATGCATAACCTAAGACTTGGTCGTTGAGGTCTTTTATGAAAAGAGACACATGGGAGAGGAGAGCATCATATTCTTCTCGCACGACAAAGGGTATAATTAAGACCCTTGAACCTTATGAGTAAATCAACACCTTCTAGAATTCACGAATTTAGGGCAATTGTGTTTTGCAAAAAATACCAGCACTACGAGCATCGGAAAGTCCACAAAATTGGCCAATGGAAAATAAGTTGTGTCCTAACCCTTCCACGTAGTAAACCCGAGAAATCGTAAAATTTCCCATCTGATAGTCACCATAGCCCATCATCTTTGCAATCTGATCGTTACCAAATCTTACAATACTCAAAATTTTTGTTGAACAAAAGTTGATGAGCTGAGAGGCGGTTTCATGTCATATGCTGGAGGCATCGGTGGAGTCCAACATACCAAAGAAACAATTTGGTACAACCAGAAGATTGACAAGAGAAAGAAGATAGAGATTTTAATAATAGTGGCATCCCCATGTTTGTTGGGTTTTGAGATGTTAGAAGCCCTAGATCCTAAGATACTAGGTTCACTGTTCAAATCTACCGATTTTGCAACTTTGGTTTTCCTACGATATATCTTAATCTCTGGATTAGGAGTAGTTACTAATTTTGAAGTGTTTTCCTTAAGAGGTTCTACTTTAGTAGAAGGTTGATCCAATTTAAATGGCAGCGTTTTTGTTTCCAACGTATAGTGAAGGTCTATCCTGAAGGTTTTCCCCCTATAACTCATATCAGTGAATACATTACCAGTAGGTAGCCAATATGTTCTTCCTTTTGGCTACAACTATAGAAGATTTAATTTAAAAAAAACGCAGTTTACACATCATTAATCAAATTCAGAAAACACAAATCAAAGATTTATCATCAAAGCATACAGCAGATTACATTTAACATAAATTAATTCAGAATTCGCATTTAACATTGTATGCTTAAGATTCGTATTACAGACAGGTTCACTAACACGATTAGTTTTATTTGAATTAGATTTAATGCTCCTAGAGTGATCTTCTACTTTATTCTTCATGTTGCTACTGGTTGTTTATGGGATCTTATTGTTCTTGGTATTGCCTGAAGGCTGTGATCTCTAAGCACTAGTTGAACTCTTCATTCATGTAGAAGGAAACACAGGTTTGTTAGAATCTTGTATTTTATGGGAATCTATCTATGATTTTGATGTTTCTATTGGGGGGGGGGGGGGGGGGGGGGGGGGGGGGATGATATGGCAGTCCGCAAACTAACTTTCTTGTTTTTAGTTTCAATTGGTGTGACTGGCTACCAATGTTCTCGGTGTGACAACCACCAATTTCTCACCAGGTTTTGTTAAACTAGGGCATGTATCTCTAACATAGACTAGCACCTCCGGAATTCATTGAACAATCTTACAGGCGGAGTCTAAATCACTATCTAAAGGTCTTAATGCTCTAGCGTGTGCGACTGTTTCTTGAAGAATGTTAGTATGTTCCCGAGAGTGCTTAATGTAATCTAAGTAAGCATCCCTATTGTTCAATAGTTTAGGAGCTAAAGGTGCTAAATCAAGCTTAAACATTTCAGGAGCAATAACATTAGGATTATTCAGTCGAACATCTTTTTCAACCATATTCTTTCCTTTTAAACTCTCAATATGTTTTTTCAAATTAGCAATTGAGACATTTTTTGCGTATAGCCTAGCTTGCCACTCATTTATTTTGAAAAATTATAGAATGTCAGGAGCAGTTTGATTATTTAATGGTTTGTTAAGCAGAAAACTCTCTTTTTGATGTTGTAATTTAAGTTTAAGATTAACATTATGATTTTCAAGTCGTGAACATCTGAGTACAACTTCATCAAAAATTGTCTTTTCAATCATTTGTTCCTTTTTGGCAAGCTCAGCCTTAAGCATTAGATTCTCATTATATTTATCAATAAAACCATGTTGCATTTCACGACAATCATTGCATGAAGCAAGAGAATTTACACAAATGTGAACTATATCTTAAGATAAGAGAAGTGCAAATAAGTGATCATTTTCCTACTCCAATCTCTCAATTTCAAGATTATCATTTACAAGACATTTACTATCAGCAAGTAACAAATTTTCAAGAACAGAATCAGCATGCATTACAATGTTCATCACATCTTGACAAATAATATGGTCCAAAAGTTGATCATTATCAAGAGAAACTTCTTTCTTTTGAATATCAAAATATTTCTTGTCTAAAGAACACTGATCAACAGCAGCTTCCATTTGGTTAAACATCGTTTTCACTTCATTAAGTTCACTGTGAAGACCATTTTCAAAATCTTTGAATGATACCCGTAAAGAATTTATAAATAGAATGACTTCTTTAAAAACCTTTTTGGTGTGTTCAAAACCCCATGAACCCTTAGTTATTGCATCAGGTGTAGTTTTTACTTTCACCACCTTATCAAAACTGGCAAGGTGATTTTTTAGCTTTTGAAAACTTGTTTTTATCAAACCTATCTTTGGGAGTTCTTTAGGAACCTCTATTTCAACTGGTGTTTGAATAATATCAAGTTGTTCAGACTTAGGGTTTGAAAGCGGTAACCAAGAAGCTTGTTCAGCAGACAATTGTATTTGTGGAACAAAATGTTTTTGATGTGTCATTAAGAGTAGGTATTATTTATTATCAAGTTTTACATTTATATTTAGCTTCATATACCTAAAAACAACACTAATAGGCAGTGTATCTGATCGGATGTAGATTCGTTGGTAAGTAGGGTGTCGATCACTAAGAGTGGAAGTTAACTCTTAATTCTATTGGTATTTTATTTATCTAGGTTTAGTACTAATCTAACCTAATTATTCTAATTAAATCTAATTAAACCTAAACTAACGCAAGGGGAGGGGGTTTTCAGCCTGAGAGACTGGCACGAGTTTCATTCTAAATATCCTAAGGTGATAACAAATAACGCACACAAGTAGTCAACAAAAGATTTGAAAGCGGTCAAATGTGAGGAAAACATATTAGCTAGTATAATCTAATAATATGCCTTGATTGTCTATTCGTGCAATGATTGTATTAATTCGTTGGTGGTATATCATTCCAAAGTTAGGTGGATCTTCTCTTTAGACTCGAGGGTTGTCGCTAGGTGGATCCTAGCTCATGAAGGCTTTACCAACTTATTGCTTAATGGAAATTCATATACTAGTAGTCCACGCCCACTTAACTACCTATGGAAACAGGATGTTAGGTGTAGCCCTAAGTCACCGGCTTAGTCTACCTATCCACTTAACCATAGATCGAAACATGGCTTTCTATTGGTGATCCTATTAATCTAGTAATATGAGTAAGCGTTATATTTTTCTATCCCGGACTCTTAGCCTATGCCCTCACAACACCAAAGTTACAGCGCATTAAATATGTAGGACTAGACCCAATTGAATGATAGGTAAAACACATAATTAAGCACATAAATAAGTATGAAGTGATAAACATAATCAACATGCAACGAATAAAGAACAATCGATATAAAGACAAATCAAAACATTATATTATCATAAACATGGCTAATACCTAAAGGTATTAGCCGATAGTCATTGTAACAATACACGAAATCATAGATGAACGATTGAACATAATGCTAACAGAGCGCGTATAGTAGAGTGTAGATATTACAAGAGTTTTCCCATTGATTGGACCACTTTACAGGGCCTTCATGGCTTCTTAGATCTTCTAAAAATCAGACTTGGTGGTTAAAATCATACCATAAATCGTATTTAGGGTTTGGTATTTATAGACTCTGAAAATTTGTCGATACAGCGTATTGAAAAACTCAATACGGTGTATCGGGTGACTTGGCGTGGGCTCCACGAATAAAATATTCTAGAATTTTCTTGAGCTGCCTTCAATACGGTGTATCCGGTTTTTAGATACGGAGTATTGGGTTTTTAGATATGGAGTATTGACCAATACGGAGTATTGGGTCTTCAAATATAGAGTATTGACCAATACTGCGTATTGGGTCTTCGAATACGAAGTATTGACCAATACGGAGTATTGAGGTTTTGGATACAGAGTATTGGCTGTGAACGTGTTTTTCTTGATAGTTGACCAAAGTATCATATATGGCGTATTTACTTATGTTGATACGACGTATTCTTTAAAGTCAAGCATTGGTCTTGAGTTCTTCAAAGTCTTTAGATATGGCGTATTCTTCTAGAATGATACGGTGTATTCATGTCAGAATCAGTCGACTTTCTTCAAACTTTTCCAAATGCTCGATAATTACTGCAAATAACAAATATAAACGATTACGTACCAATTCGTGCAATAATTAATACAAAGTGGGTAAGAAACATGAGATAAATGATGCTATAAAAGTGACATTATTTGATGTCATCAAATATACCCCCACTTGAATCCTACTTGTCCTCAAGTAGCCTTTAGAAATTTATGAAAATGTACCCCTAAAGATTTTTCCGTTAAGCATTTATTCGATCAATTACCTGTACACAACCAAACACCTCACGAAATCGGTATATGAAAACACTCAAATCACTCGACTAATTTATGTGGTAACATGTAACTAATTCACTCAATTGCTCAGTCGTAACGAGTATTCTATCATAGGCTTGGCAAGGATACACATCTCCACCACTAAGCTAAGGACTAACAAGTTTATAAAGGTAAATTAGGTTTTAAAAAGGCTTAAAAGGGTTTGATCACTCTTTCTAATCTCTATTGATACCAATATTCTAGAAAAGGTGACAAATCACACATAGACACCAATAACGATGGGATAGACACATATGACTGCATTCGAGCCTTAACTCGAATAAGCTAAAGAATAGGACTAGTAGTCTTTACCAAAAGCCGTAAACCTGTAAGGGCAACAAACCACATATACACATCCATAACAATAGAATAGACATACATGATTGCATTCAATTACCTCACTCGAGTAAAACCAAGGGTTAGGACGAAAAGTGATATAGGGTATGGATCTTCTAATCCTTTCTCCAAAAGTAATAAACCAACAAGGTGGAGAAAATCACACATGCATAGCCGTAACGACGAAATAGACACATGTGATTGCTTGCATCCTCATTCGAATAAAATCCAAGGATACAGATTAGGAAAGAGAAATAATTGTTGTTAAATAAAAATATAAAAAACGAATAGATTAAGTCCAAACAAATAAAGGGTTTTTCTACTGTTTTTTCTAGAGAATCTTACTCCTAAAATTAGAGTAAATAAAGGGTTTATACGAGGGTTAACTAACCGGCGTGGTTAGTTAATAACACAACATATATAGGCTTTTTGGGTGTAATCCTAGAAATTTATCAATTTAAACAAGTTACTCCATCTAAATCCATATTACTCATATTGTAGTCGCGAATAGATATACAAAGCCAAGTTCTAAAGTCTACAACATCATAGACACACTCATATTTTTGTGGGATTTTAGGTAAATATTCAGAAACGGATAAGACTGAATCCTCACAATATCTAATAAGGGTTTTGTGTGCAGGTTATGTAACCAGTAATTTCACAAAAGTATGCTTGAATTTTTTTAAAATTTAAGCATATTAATGTGAAAAATAAGACAAGTAGCGTTCTAATTCCCATCCCCCCACTTAAATTATACAACGCCCTCATTGTATAAATATAACATGAAGTATAGAAAATAAAAAGAATTAGAATAGGAAACTCCCCAGAGATTTGAATCCTGCTTGTTGCGTTTGTGAGCAAGATTCTGTTGAAAAGTGTGTCTGAGATCCCTCTACACTTCAACACATTGAGATTTCCAGATTATAAATACTCCAACAAAAGTCATAATTTTAGTTCCATGAAGCTCCTGTATAAGATATAGAAAACACTATATAATTCCATCTTCGGTATTCGTATGGTTAGTAAAAAGACTATACAGGAAGTTGATACGCCTTATCCCAAAACCAGGATATGCCGTATTGAAAAACCTGTAAAAAGTATCTAAGTACGAGTCAGAAGACCAAATACGCCGTATCATATTCATGAATACGCCATATTGATAAGCTGACAATAATGTTAAAAAGTGCAGAAAAGTAAAGGACTAGATAACGTCCAGGTAGTCAATACATCGTATCCATTGAATTGGATACACCGTATCGACATCCTGGGAAGATAGACTCGATAACAAAATTAAAAATACATTCCGGGTTGTCTCCCGGGAAGCAATTATGTTTTTGTGGGAGTCTTTAAGTTAGACTCCCTTCAGCCTCACGTTACACCATTCTTGAACTCTATAACTTCATCATCCTCTTTGTCAATGTTACCTTCATAATATTTCTTCAATCGTTGTCCATTGACTTTGAAGTTAAACCCGTTCCTGTCAATGATTTCTACAGCCCCATATGAATATACCCTTTTAACAATGTTCGGACCGCTCAATTTTGAATTAAGTTTTCCAGGGTACATCTTCAAACGAGAATTATAAAGTATCACTTTGTCGCCTACCTTAAAATCTCTATCACCATGAAGTCTTGAATCATGCCATTTCTTGGTCCGTTCTTTGTAAATTCTAGCATTCTCATAAGCGCCATCTCTCAATTCGGCTAACTCATTAAGCTGCATAAGATAACTTTTGCTAGCAAGCGTTAAATCCATATTACATTGTTTCAATGCCCAATGTTCCTTATGCTCGATCTCTATGGATAAATGGCATGCTTTCCCATAAACTAGTCTGAAAGGTGTACACCCTGTCGGTGTTTTGTAGGCCGTCCTAAATGCCCACAATGCATCGTTAAGTTTTTTCGACCAATCTTTAGCATTGTACCCCACTGATCTTTCTAGGATACGCTTGATAGCGCTGTTAGTAACTTTAGTTTTTCCATTAGATTGAGGGTGATATGTCGTGGATAATTTGTGAGTTACACCATATTTTTATAAAGCTTTTTCAAGCTGGGAATTACAAAAATGTGTCCCTATATCACTGCTTTCAAAACTCCAAACCTAGCAAATAACCCTCTTAAAAATTTAACCACTACACGCGCATCATTCGTAGGTAATGCTTGAGCTTTAACCCATTTAGACACATAATCGAGAGCAACTAATATGTATTTATTACCTCTAGAATCGGGAAATGGTCCCATAAAATCTAATCCCCAAACATCAAAGACTTCGCATACGTAAATGTTATTTTGAGGTATTTCATTCCTTGAAGATATGTTTCTTGATCTTTGACATGCATCACAATGTATTACGTATTCATTAGCATCTTTAAAGACACGAGGCTAATAAAATCCGGACTGGTAAACCTTCTTTGTCGTAACTGAAACACTATGGTGTCCACCAGTAGGTCCCGAATGACAATGTGCCATAATTTCGAGGGTTTCACTTCCAGCCACACATCTTCTCATTATATTATCCGCACACAATTTAAATGCATAAGGATCTTCCTAAAAGTAAGTCTTGACTTGCGAAAAAAAACTCTTTCTTTTTTTGAAGGTCCAATTTGGGGGAACAACTTTTCCAATAATATAATTAACGAAATCTGCTTACCATGGCTCATCGTCATTAAACTTGGATTTTAGCAACATTAAATGCTTGTCGAAGAATTCATCAGCAATTTCCTTCTCAGTTAACATCTCTACATATGGATTCTTCAACCTAGATAAGTGATCTATGGCCAAGTCTTCTACTCCCTTACATTTCTCCAATACTGGGTTTTTCTCTTTTAATGGCAGCTTGTTAAGCAAGATAGCTGAGCACCTTTCGTTTATTTTCATCGTACAAGCTTCTTCTAGTCTGGATTTATTCATTAGTACTTCATATATTTAGCGTACTTTGGAACTTGCACTAGGGCTTCGATAAACGGAATAATAATATGAAGTTGTTTCAAATTTTTCCAAAAAATTTCGTTGTTGTACTTCTTCTTTTTCTTTTCTCACCTGGTTTGGGAAAGGAATAGATGATTGTTGCGGTTTTACCAATGGTTGAGTAGTTCTTTTAGGAATACTCGAAGATTTATGTTTCACACCAACATCATGCGGCTTTTCCTGCATATCCTGTTTAAATCTGGGAGGTTCGTTCTTATTGATTCCAGTTTCATTAATTTCTTTACTACGGGTGGCTTCAGACGTCATCTTTCCTCCCCTAGTTGTCATACCTTTGACTTCATTTTTTGGAATCAAAACATTACTCATAACCTTTGATAATTCGTTTACCTTGATTTTCAGCTCACTCAATAAGTTGCTTCATTCTTTTAACAAAAGCTCGTTGGTGGTTCTAAACTCTTTAATAAATACTTCAATCTCCTAATGTTCATGTTTACCTTCATCAATGAATTTATTTAATATTTCTTCAATAGTCAACCTCCTTGTCAGGTAATTGAACGGGTAAGGAGGCAGCCTGAAAACGGTACCTGAAAAAAGACATAATTCGAAGTAAAACTATTCTAGAAAACTAAATGAGAAAGCTAACTAAAACTATTGTTGTATTAGACAGTCGATAAGTCGTATTTAATTAACTAGATACGCCGTATAGATGTTTGATGTCAAATACGTTGTATTCAAAAAAATGGATACGCCGTATTTAGTATTCGATTAAGAAAAAACAGCAGACAGTAGAAAAACAAAACAAAATTTATACTAAAATACCAATAAAAACAAGAAATTAAACAATCACACTCTCTGGCAGCGGCACCAAAAACTTGATGTGTCGTTGAGAGTAGGTATTATTTATTATCAAGTTTTACATTTATATTGAGCCGACTATACCTAAAATCAACACTAACGGGCAGTGTACCCGTTCAGATGTAGCTTCGTTGGTAAGTAGGGTGTCGATCACTAAGAGTGGAAGTTAACTCTTAATTCTATTGGTATTTTATTTATCTATGTTAAGTAACTCAATGCTACCTATTTATTCTCAATTTAAATCTAATGTAAACCTAAACATAAAAATACGCAAAGGAAGTGTTTTACCCAGCCTTAGAGCACCTGACGAGTGATAACAAATAACGCACATAAGTAATCAACAAAAGATTTGGAAGCAGTCAAATGTGAGGAAAACATATTAGCTAGTATAATTTAATAATATGCCTTGATTGTCTATTCGTGACATGATTGTAGTAATTCGTTAGTGGTATATCATTCCAAAGTTAGGTGGATCTTTTCCCTAGACTCGAGGGTTGTCGCTAGTTAATTCTGTCACAATTAACCTAAACCCGCATAAAGCTCACACCATAGATTATAATCTATCTAAGAAACTATAATGGTAGTTATATTGGATCCTAGGTCATGGAGGCTTTACCAACAAACTGCTTAATGGAAATTCATATACTAGTAGTCCACGCCCACGTAACTACCTATGGGAACAGGACGTTAGGTATAGTCCTAAGTCACCGGCTTAGTCTACCTATCCACTTAACCATAGATCGAAACAGGCTTTCTATTGGTGATCTTATTAGTCTAGTAATATGAGTAAGCATTATATGTTTGTATCCCAGACTCTTAGTCTACGCCTACAAAACACCAAAGTTGTAGCGCATTAAATATGTAGGACTAGACCCAGTTAAATGATAGGTAAAACACATAATTAAGCACATAAATGGGTATGAAGTGGTAAACATAATCAACATGCAACGAATAAAGAATAATCGATATAAATACAAATCAAAACATTATATTATCATAAACATGGCTAATACCTAAAGGTATTAGTCGATAGTCATTGTAATAATACACGAAATAATAGTTGAACGATTAAACATAATGCTAACCGAACGCGTATAGTGGAGTGTAGAGATTACAAGAGTTTTCCCATCGATTGGACCACTTTATAGGGCCTTCACGGCTTCTTAGATCTTCTAAAAATCAGACTGGTGGTTAAAAGCATACCCTAAATTGAATTTAGGGTTTGGTATTTATAGACTCTGAAAATTGGTCGATACGGCGTATTGAAAAACTCAATACGGCGTATCGGGTGACTTGGCATGGGCTCCACGAATAAAATATTCCAGAATGTTCTTGAGTTGCCTTCAATACGGCATATCTGGTTTTTGGATAAGAAGTATTGACCAATACAGAGTATTGGGTTTCTGGATACGAAGTATTGACCAATACGGAGTATTGGGTCTTCGGATATATAGTATTGACCAATACGGTGTATTGGGTCTTCGTATATGGAGTAATGACCAATACGGAGTATTGAGGTTTTGGATACAGAATATTGGCTGTAAACCTGCTTTTCTTGATAGTTGACCAAAGTATCATATACAGCGTATCTATTGATGTGGATATGGCATATTCTTCAAAGTCAGGCAATGGTCTTGAGTTCTTCAAAGTCTTTAGCTACGGTGTATTCTTCTAGAATGATATGGCGTATTGATGTCAGAATCAGTCGACTTTCTCAAACTCTTCGTTTATGCTTCAAAACACGTCCTTTTCTCTATCTTTTTCCAAATGCTTGATAATTACTGCAAATAACAAATATAAACGATTAAGTACCAATTTGTGCAATAATTAATAAAAAGTGGGTAAGAAACATGGGATAAATGATGCTATAAAAGTAACGTTATTTGATGTCATCAGTTTTCCAAAATCTTTAGCCAATTTATTTAACTTGTTATAATCAATTAGAGAAGTATTAATTTTCTGTTTTTTCATAATTATATCATTTTGTTTTGCAAGCATTTTTTATCAACTCTCTTCCTCTAAAATTAAAGTCTCTTCTTCATCAACCACAGAAAGCACATCATGTTTATTAAATAGCACAGTACCATCATACAATGTTGGTTTAATCCGCTGAGCTTTCTTAAGATAAAATGGATTATGATAACCAAGAGCTTGTTTGTGTGTATCATCATAAAAATCTTATGGTTTCGTTAGCATGTACACCGTTTGCGCAGATTGACCCACTTTATAAACAATATTATCCAGTTTTTTTATTTCCTTTTCTAAATCAATTTCTTTGTCCATGTTTTTATTTTCTTTTTCTTTAGATTCCTTTTTGAAAACAGTTTAGGTTTGCAATAACGATTCTTTTTCCTTGACTTGTTTAGAAAGAGTCTGTTTAAGTGAGTTAATTTCTTGCTTAAGTACACACCTATCCCGAATCATATCATCCATTTATGAATCAATCATTTTTTCTTGACTGTTCAAATCAACATTAAATCTTTCTTTAAAAGTTTTGATTCGTTCCTTATATCTTTCAAGCTCAACGGTTAAGGATTCATTAACAGTTATGGATTCCTGATTAACCTTTTCCCAATGAGTTACTTGATTAGACATTTGTTCAGACATCTGTTCAAACATAGATATTATCAAAGAATCTTGTTGTGCAGAAGAGTTAGTATCTTGAACAGTCGTATTTTATGTTTGTTGCAGATATTGTTCATAAGAAATGATATTACTATCACTTGTTATTTCGGTATCTGGAACATAATCAATAAGAGATTGTTCAAAATTATACGTCTCTTGCACACTTTGATTAAGCATGTCATCATTTTGATAAGAGTCATGTTATGGTACCTCGGAGAGGACATCTGAATCGTAACTCGAAAGATTAGCCATAAGAACCGCTTTTGCTAAAGAGATATCATCACAGTCGGAATCATAAGTATCTAGATCATCAGTCTGGAAGGCAGCATTGTGTGGAATAGTTATCTGAACAGCTTAACCATCTGGAATTCATGGATCTACTAGAAATGCCAACTGTTCCTCATCTAAAACTTGACCTGATTCCTGTGCTTGAACGAGCAACATCTTTTCCTTGAACCATGCAAAATTACTTGGCCTTTTTGGCTTAGTACACTGCCTTGCCACATTCCCTTCACCCTGGCATTTATAACAATTAAAAACCCTTGCTTGACCAGTTGTATTATTTCCCCCTGAACTGGTAGCATTTCTCTTGGTTCTTGAACCAGCGAAACTCTGACCCTGTCTTCCTTGAACTTGTTGAACAGTAACCCTGCCATCCTGAATGGTAGCTTGATTTCTTGGATAGGAAGATGTTCTGAGTTGGTTGTTGGTTGAGGGAAAACGTTATGCAACTACAGTTGGCATAAATGCCAGACAAGCAATTGGATCATCTCCTGGTAGAAAAAATAGAACAGCAAGACCGAAGTCTAATTAAGAGAACTCGGTTTGTAGTTGTGGTGACATTATAGGGGAATGACAGGCATTTTGAGGAACTGATGGTGTTGGATGACTGATTTAAGGTTGGTAAGCATGTGGGTATTGTTGTGGATGAGGAGGTGTGATATTGGCTAAAATATACATATTTCGTACCCCGTAAAACACTATATAAAGGACTAAAAACACTAAAATATAGATATTTATGTTGCAAATATGTTTCTATTGTGTTTTTATGTCTTATAGGTAAAAAGGATTGAAAACGAAGCAAAAACGGTAATTTTCGGGTGACTTTCGACAACGTTTTCACATTTATCGAGGTCCAAACAAAGTCGTGAATATTCCTCGATCATACCATTGGAAAGAGCACGAAAAAACAAGTCCAACGGTACCGGCCTTTTATTCTTGAACTTTTTTATTTTGAACCTTTTTCGTCCCTGTTTGAACCTTTTATTAAAGAAAATCTGGTCCAAGCCCAAATGCCCTTATAGAATAAATGTTGCATATATATACATGAGCTATGCTCTAGCTCAGATGGCAAAAGGGAATCCCTTAAGCCTCTAAGCTAGAGGTCCCTAGTTCGAATCCTGCAGAGGGGTTTATCCCCCTCACGACCCGACTCACGACCCGACCCAAACCCGACCCGAACTTGACCCGGCCCATGACCCGAACTTGACCCGGCCCATGACTTGACCCGACCCAACCTGAACTAGACCTGGCCCAACTGCAACATCACGAGTCATCTTTTTTGATTTTTTGAAGCATCTCATGATCAGAGAGTTCTGCATACTTCTTGTCACGAAAACATGACCAATTTTCAAACTTCAAATAGAAGGATAGACAAGGGGTCCACTCTTGAATAGAATTCAAAGCATCATCCTACCCGTTTCTTTTGTCCTTTAAGGTATATGCAACAACGACTCAGCATAAGTTATACATTGTCTCTTGTCCAAGCATGGGAGATGTTTATATGACAACATCAATAGGTGAGAAGTTGTAATATACACGTAAAATATATTAAAATAGAAGTACTTATTAAATGATGAAATTCAAGAAAATTAACCAAGTTACACCTTGATAAAAAGCCACTCTCAAAAATATATAATAGTAATATAATAATACGTATATTAAAAACCCCGAGGGTAGGTATGACACCCCGGGACGTTTCCCCAACGACCTAGTGAAAATTGCGAAACCAACTTTTTAAGTCGGATTGTGTTTTGAATAAAGCAAAGGACATAATATGTGATAATACTATATCTACTAAATAAAACAATATTAAAACATTAAAACAAAGTACGGGAAACAATTAAAACACGACAAATAAACAAGTAAAACAAATTTTAATCCAAAATGTAAACTAAAATATAAACCTCTAATAAAGTATTGGACAAAAGAGAAAAATTTAGGAAAGGAAAAATAATTTTATTCCGCTTTTCGGAATAAAGTATATAATTTTTCTAAGATTTAAAACTAACTTTAAAAACTAAAAAATAATAAAACTATTAAAATTTAATCCTAACTTTTTTTATAAAAATTAACACTAAAAAACACAACGAAAAAGAAAGTGTTCATAAAATTTAAATAAAAATAAAGCCCTATTTGTCTTTAATCAATTTTTGCTTAAGTCAATTAACTATTAAAACCTAACCCTTACTCTTAATTAAAAACTTAATAAAGATTAATAAAAACTAACTTAGGGACTAACTGTTGAAAAAGTCCTTCAAAAGACTTACGGGCTAAAACAATTAACGGCAAAGGCTTAACCTGGAAAACCAACTAAAACAGAAAATTACAGGAATGGTCCCTTGCAGGACTTACCCCGACAACACAACTAAGTTCCATTATTAAGCTTAAATTCTAAAGTGCATATCACTAAAAACTTAAAAGAGCAAAGTTGTAAAGGTAGCTAGGGAGAAACCCTTTAAAACATAAAAGCACAAAGGTACAGTAAAACTCAAAGATATAACACTAAAAGAGCTTTCCTCAAAAGATATTACAAGAAACTAAGGGGTTTGGGCTAATGTTTTACCAAAACCGCTATAATAAGCTTAATGTAAGAAAAAGGAAAAGTAGTTCTAGTAAGCTTATTAAGATGCTTTATCTATGAAATGCAAAGAAATTCTAAGCTAGAAGTAATTTTAAAGCAGCTAAAATAAAGCATAACTAATCAAACTCAGAAAATAAGCAGAAAGCCCACAAAATCCAAATGAGCTTAAAAGCTTAAATAAGCTAAACTAGACTCTAACACATTAAGGACTTATTAAACTACTATACTCTATCTAATTAAGCGATAAAATCTAGGCCCATACAGTCAAATTAACAAATTAAACCCTAAAATTCCTAATTACTGTATTTAGCTTTTTAACTATTTGAAAGACTTTTGACCAGCAAAAACGCTATGTAAATAAGCTAAAAATGAAATTGTAAGGGTCCTAATATCATGTATTAAGAAGCCATAACAAAACTACTTCTAGATGCAAAAGATAAGCAAATTTAAATCCAAACTTAGAAAGGCTAAAATTTGGGGTTTAAGACTCAGCAGTACTAACTTTTGTTAGTACTGCTAGTGTAAAGTATCAGCAGTACTAACTTTTAGTTAGTACTGGTGCACTTTGGACAAATGCAAACCAAGAGTGCAGGTTTCCTAAGGGAAATCCTGCACTAAAATACACTCAAATAGAGTGTTTAAACAAAGTTCAAGCAAGATCTAAGCCTTTGAGGGCTTAAATCATAATTCCCACAGCCAAAAGTTTAAGACAAAATGCCCTGGTGCTGGAATCAACATAATAAACCATAACTTTTTCAATTTCTCAATCTAACTTATAAAAACTCTCTTCTGGCCTAATGTATATTCTGAAATGAATTCCTAAGCTAACTTAAATGAATTTCAGAAACCTCACTTTAGATCTTTGTGAGGTCAAAATAGCCTTAAACCAAACACCACTAAGACATTTATGATTAAGCTACTACTTCTTGAAATCTATAAACTAAGTGCTTAATACCAAACAATTAAACAAAATACATCTACTTTAATAAGCTGATTTAAACAACTAAAATAAGCAATAATACTAAGTCATAAGCTATTTAACAAACTAGTATTTTTGGTTTATTTTAGTAGTTTTTAAGACAATAATAGGAACAAATCTAAGATTCTAAAACCTAAGAAAATTGAAAACAGATAAACAACTAAGATTATTTAAGCTATATAAAACTCAAAATAAGCACTAAAAGAAAAGAGAAATAAAGCAAATAATGCCAGATCTAAATATAGAAAGCAATGATATCGCTTATTAAAGCTAGAATAAAAGGAAAAGAAAGAGAAACTTACAAACTCCTCCTACTAAACAAGAGGACCCATAAAGGCAGCTACAGAGCTCCCTACATATTATATAAGCTAGGTTAAGTCTTGGGAATCTCTATCCAAGTTAATGGATCCCCTTCCCCTACCAAAAAGCTCATATCTCAAATATGGTCCAATGAATAGATTTTAAACCAGATATTAATAAGGTTTATGATAAGATTAATACTGAATTTAATAAAGTTCAATTTCCAGCTTATAAGACTGAAAGAGCTATAAAATGAGCTTATTCGCTTATTTATGCTACTTATCTATATTAAAGAGCTTATGAAAAAGAAACTTGGAGTAGATTTAGAAAAACAGAATTTCATTAATTAAAGACGTTGCTTACAGTTCCATTTTAAAGTGGAAAATTAACCAAGAATTTTAAAACATTATTAAAGCTAAGAATTAAAATTTAAGCTACACTAACAAAAAACTACAACTGAAGATCTAGATATCGTGGTGTTGAGAGGTGAGGTCCTAATTAATAGCATGCCTTTGGATCCTCAAAGCCCTTTGCCTTGCTCTCCAAACCTTTTTTAAGCCTAGGCCAAATTATTTTCTTCAATCATTATGATCATCAAAGTGAGCCGTTTGATACAAGCTGGGACACCAACAGATTGCGCAGCAGTGTCATTTCATTGATGTGACTTTGATGTTTCTTTGTGAGTGAGTATAGCACAAAAACCCACATCTCTTTGAGTGCTTTATAACCATTGATGACCAGTGGCCCTATTCGATGTGAAAGGGCTTAAGTAACCCTTGATTTAACCTTAATGACCCTGCCATTGTATACTAGACCACTTGAATAGACATTTGCACCCTTTAATTTTCCAAAGCCCCATGATTTACCAAGATTGGTACAGGTTATGACGATGAATAGTAACTGAGCCTTCCTTCGCGCTCTTTTATAACTGAATCGGGTAAAAAGTCCTTTTAAGACTTTTGCAGAATGCACAATGGCCCCTTGTCTTTCTTTTGCCCCGTTTTCTAGCTATAATGTAATTTACGAAAATTTACAAAACTGGCCCTTGTGGTTGTTTATTAAAGGACATGGCAAGGGAGTTTTGGGCTTGGTTGAATCATTTATTGACCATCTTATGCCTGGATTTGCTGGGCTTGTACCTTTTTCTGCTTCGGCTTTGAATCTTTGAGGCTTCTTGAACTCTTCCTGATTCTCGTGTCCCCGTGTTGGCTCGTTTTTTTACTGTTCTTTCCATCTTCCTTGTGATAAATCTGACGTATCCGTACTCTGCACCACACAAAAACCACAAATACAAGCATATTTTTTTGCCTATTTTTAGACCGATTTTGGGTTTAATTAGGTTAATTTTAAGTACAAAAACGTATATGTTTATTCTACACATAACCAAAGCAACTATCATTTTTTCTGCTAAAGTAGAACAGCATTAAAAATGTTAAATGAAAAGATGAAATTTGAATCAACAAACAGGATAATGGAGGATTGTGTTAAAGAGATTGTTGTTGTAGGTGAATGAGAAGTTATATCAACGGTATTTAACAAAACTGTACTAAAACCGACAAAATACCAAGTTATTTCGTGGGATTTTACAAAGTAAGACAAATCGTAGAAAATAAAATCTTTTTCTGAACAGCGTAATATTCCGCATGATTTATGACAATGCAATTTTCCGCAGGTTTTATGTCAATGTAATGTTTCGTAGGATTTAAGTCTATGTAAATGGTTCAACAACGGTATAGGTAAATTGACATGAGTTTAGTTTTGCACAATACGTATATCACACGATTGTTACACAACCTGTTTCGCACACATATTATACTACATAAATCGCATACACATTCCCAAACATATTTCGCACACCTTGGAAAAAATTGAGCAGAGTTTTGTTTCACAAAAACACGTATTTCGCTAGACAAGAACACCTGTAAATAAACAGCACGTTTTTACTATTCGCCATACGTTTTATTACCTACATCGCTACGATTACATATTTCGCATGAATTTACGTCTTCGCACCCTTCAAGAACCGTAATTCCGCAAGCATGGAAATAAACAACAAAAAAACACGTAAAAATCACCTAAAAATACCCTTTTTACGTTTACCTTGATTTTTCTTGTACAACTAAGTATCTTAGGCCTAGATCTTGCTTAAAACATAAACTTTAAGAGTTTTAAACACAAAAATCCAGGTTTTAATTTCGAAGCACGAAACAAAAAAGATACCAAAAATTCGATTTAAACAAGATACAAACACACAACAATCTCCTATACTATCGTATAGCACCCCAAAGCACTGATACCAATTGTAGAATATCAAACATACAACAATCTATGAAATGATGAGAAGAAATCAGAGAGAGGTAAAGATGAGGTTGGAACACATTAAGAGAGAGAAAGGAAATGTATCTGCCAAATACACCAACAACCCTCTCTCCAAGGAGATGGAAAAGTATTTTCTCACCCATACATGAGACGTGGACAACATATGAGTATCTATCTATTACCCGCTTAGCTTAGCTAAGATATCCAAATATTAACTAACGAGCTACTTATGACATTATATGAGTATGATCCAGACTATTATCCGTAATTTCTAACAAATCAGAGATGTGGTTCATAAGTTACAGATAAATTGATTTAAGTAATTTACAATTCCCTTTGTTTCCGATACATGTTAAAATGGATATGGATCAACAAGTCCCCAGTTCTATTAATTAACCTATTTGTTTCGATATATGTACTAAACCAAGATTACCAAAACTCATTAAGACTCATCTAAATAAAATTTTGGGCGCGACCACGCATACATCTGATTAACCCTACGAGGGGCCCAGTGGCATCATACTTCAACTATTGAAGGAACAAATTCTTTATTTACTACAAGTGTCAAGTCACATGCTTTATAATCACTTCTGAAAATAGTCCTTATTAGCTACCTTATTCAGGATAATCATAACTAAATCAAGAAGAACAATCCCCACATGCAAGACCTACTTGCATACAAGTGTAAGGATTTAGTAAACAAAATCACTTACAAGATTCACTTAATGAAGCCGATCCATAAAGTGATAACTTGTTAGTTGGGAAAGTCCAATATTCATCTTATGAATATTATATGAGTTTGGCGGACACATCCTTTAATATCCAAGATATCACTAATCACTCAGATTTGTCTTAGTTCAACTATATTCCCATATTGTTGATCGACAACGGACTAATTTAGAATAATAAAATTATTATTCATGGATTAAACATGCAAATATAGGACACAATTTAAATAAAAATAACAAAATACCAAGTATCATTATTATTAAATAAATTGTCTTAACATCCCTTATCCAAATACTAAACATAGATCTACATGAAACTACTAGCTAAATGAAGTACCATGCTCCTAGCATGTTGAGTAAGCTTTCCTTTTGATAAAACCTTCGTAAAAGATCTGCTAGATTGTCATCTGTGTGAACTTTAAGAAGTTTTATTTTGACCAGTTCAATACACTCGCGAACATAATGGTATCTTCTATGGTAGTGTCTAGCGCCCTTCTGAACCCCTGGTTCGTAGGCAAAATGAAGTGCAGCTGAATTATCGCAAAACATCTTAATAGGTTTGTTTATTGTTGGTACTATACCAAGCCCTGAAATAAACTTCCTAATCTAAACAGCTTCCATCGCACCTTTCGAAGTAGCTATGTATTCAGCTTCTCTAGCGGACATTGCAGTAGTACTTTACTTGGAGCTCTTCCAGTCTACTGTGCCTCCATTCAAAATGAAGATGTAACCTGTTTGAGATTTTGTATCATCTCTATCAGTCTCAAATCCAGCATCGCAATAGCAATCAACTCGAAGTTCAGCTTTAGGATTTCCACCATAGACCAGGAAATATCTTTTGTATTTCTTAAATACTTAAGAATGGTTTTCACAGAAGTCTAGTGAAGTTCACCTGGATTCTGTTGAAGACACCTTATTATGTTTTGCGCGAACGCAACATTAGGTCTAGTGCATCTTACCGCATACATAATGGATCCTATTGCTTAAGGATAGGGAACATTTTAAATACGCTTCACCTCTTCAGGTGTTGAAGCACCATGTGTTTTATTTAAGTCAAGTTTTTCTTGCATGGGGATATAACCGCGTTTGGAAGTATCCATCCTAAATCTTTTTAAGATTTTATCCATGTAACCACTTTGACTTAGTCTAATTAATCGCTTCGTTCTATCTCGGTAGATCTTGATTCCAAGAATAAATGTTGATTCCCCTAAATCTTTCATGGCGAAACACTTTCCAAGATATGACTTTACACTTTGTAAACTTGGAATATGATTTCCCATGATAATTATGTCATCGACATATAAGATGAGGAATGTAACATTACTCCCACTAGCCTTTTGATATACACATGGCTCATCAAGATTTTGAGCAAATCCAAACCTTTTGATTTCCTCATCAAATCTTTTATTCCAGCTTCTTGATGCTTGCTTAAGACCATAAATGGATCTTTGAAGCTTGCATACTTTCCTGGGATGATTAGGATCAACAAAACCTTCAGGTTGCACCATATAAATATCTTCATCAAGATAACCATTTAAGAAGGCAGTTTTGACATCCTTTTTCCATATCTTATAGTCATAGAATATAGCTATGAGAATCCTAATAGCTCTAATGTCGGGTGAGAACGTTTCTTCATAATCAACCCCGTAGGTTTGAGTAAAACCTTTTGCTACAAGACGAGCTTTATAGGTGTGTACATTGTCATCCATGTCAGTCTTTTTCTTAAAAATCCATTTGCTCCCAACAGTCTTACAATTAGGAGGAAGATCAACCAAGCACCAGACTTGATTATCTTTCATGGATTGCATTTCCGCATTCATAGCATCAAGCCACTTATCAGATTTTGGATCTAATATTGCAGCTTTATAGTTAGTAGGTTCATTAAGATCCCCTAAACTATGCTCCTCCACTTCTACATTTAGACATAAGCGATCGGGAGCTCGATGTGTCCTTGCGGACCTACGAACGGGAACAACTTCCTCTTGAGGTGGTTCGAAACCTTCAACCTCCATAGGAATTTCGCTAGTGTTTTTAGAAGGTAATCTATCTTTATCTTGAATTTCTTCAAGTCGGCCCTCCCACTGACATCTTGAGATATAAAATTTTTCTTCAAGAACTCAGCATACCTCGCAACAATTATTTTCTTTTTAGGTGGGAAGTAGAAATAGTAACCCATTATTTCCTTTGGGTATCCTATAAAGATACACTTAACAGATCTTTGTTAGAGTTTGTTAGACGTATCTCGCTTCACAAGCGCCTCACATCCCCAGATCTTTAAGTAAGACAAGTTAGGAACTTTTTCGTATCATAATTCATATGGTGTCTTATCAACCTTCTTGGTTGGAACCATATTGAGAATGCGTATAGCAGTCTCTAAAGCATAATCCCAAAAGGATAACGACAGAGTTGTAAGATTCATCATTGATCGAACCATGTCCAACAAGGTACGATTCCTCCTTTCAAACGCCCCATTATGTTGTGGTGTATATGGAGGTGTAAGCTGTTGAACAATTCCACAAGCTTTGAGATAATCTTTAAACTCTTGACTAATATATTCGCCTCCTCAATCTGATCGAAGTGCCTTTATAGTCTTTTCGAGTTGATTTCCTACTTCATTCTTAAACACCTTGAACGTTTCAAAAACTTCATGTTTATGTTTAAGTAAATACACATAATCATAACGACTATAATCATCCGTAAAGGTAATGAAGTAGCTATCATTATAAATAGAATTAACATTTGGCACAAGATTAAGCATATTAATTTCATAAATACCATCACTCGGAATAACATTAAAATAAAGAACATAATTATTAGAAACTGAAATTTCATAATCCATAAAACATTGGATAAACCATTGTCTACTAAACGTGAAACTAAAACAATACGTCTAGTTATAGTAGGTGCATAATGACAATTGTCTAAACAAATCACTAGGCCATTAGGTAAAACAAGTCATCACTTCAATAGCTTCTACTTGTGCACGTACGCCATTACTCACATACAGATAGAGAGCTCATTGTTTCAGTTTCCTTTCCCTTCTAAGACCCTGTTTTGTGTTACAAAAGTGAGTACCACAACCATTTTCATACACCCAGGATTTATTAGAAAAAGAAAATAATCCTATAGTGAAGATACCTGAAGAACTGGCAGTGCCAACTTACTTCTGCTTCTTAATCAACTCAGCAAGGTCAACAAGACAATTCCTTTTCCAATGCCCCACCTCTTTGCATTGGTGGCAGGCGTCATCTGTTTTCGGGTGCTCTTTAGCATAAGGTTTAGGGTTTTTACGCTTATGGATATAACTTTTATCTTTTCCCTTGCCTTTTCCTTTACCTTTGTGGTATGTGCTTAATTACACATACCTTTTACCTTTAAAAACGAGCTAAAATAACCAAAAACGGACTTAAAATGCCAAATATACGCTTGTTTTGCTAATTGTATTGTGCAGGAACGGATATTTAAGAAAAGGACGAAAAACGAAGCCAAATCGACAAAACCGGACTCGGAATGGAAAAGACTGTGAAAGACAAAGCCAAATCGAAGCCAAAAAGTCAATCAAGTCAAAAAGTCAACAGAAAAGTCAACTGGTCAAAGTCAAAGTCAACACCGACATGGTCAAGTCAAAAGAGAGTCAAAGAAGAAAAAAATATAACTATAGGGACTGAAATTGCAAATTCCCTAAGTTATATTTACACAAGAAAAGAGAGAAAGAAAGAGAAGGGCCTAAACTGCCTATTTGCCAAAGTTATACTCCATGGACTCTTAATACTGCCAAGTCCCTTTAATCGACCATTTTTGCTATTACTCCAAACATTTAAACACACACGCGGGCTTAAACTATCTTCTAACCGTTCCAACTACATTTCCTGCCAAATTTCCCCACAAACCCAATCACCTCAAAACCCCTTCCCCGCTCCTCTAATCTTCAAATAACCTCGTATTAATCACCTTCCACCTCACCAATCATACGTGGCATCACTGGATTGGTCTAATTCCTTTTAAAGGCCACGTGGAAGCTCACAATTGGTTCGAACATGTCACAAGCTCATCAACAACACAAGATTTTATCCTCTAATTACTTCCCTTTATAAATAGAAGTAAAAACGTCCATTTTAGGGGGTTAGTTAGCCGTTTTAATTTCGAATTGTAATTTTCTTTAGATTTCTTGTAATCGTTTTTTTTAAATATCAAGTCTATTTTCAGTTTAAGCTCTCATTTTACTTCAATACTGTTCTATAAGCTTTTCTAGTTGCTCTTATAAGCTTTTCTCAGTTTACTTACAATAGTCAAAGTTTTTAAAAAAAGTCAAAGAAAAAGTCAAACAAGCTTCAATAAGCTTGTTTCTACTATTAGCTTTCTATTCTGTTATACAAGTGTTTTTTGTACAAGTTTGACTCAAGTTAGTTCTAAAAAGCTAAATTGAGCTTTTACTTCATCATATTTCATTGTGCTTTGTCAATAAGCTCTAATAAGCTCTTTTGAGTTTATTCTTGTTCATAAGCTCAAATTCAGTTAAAACTTGTTAAAAGTCATTCATTAACTTGTTTTGTTCACTTTATATGAAAGCATGATAACCTGAGGTCATTTGATTCAATTTTAAAGCAACAAGGAGAAATAAGCTAAAATTAGCTTATTGAGCTTTAAGCTCATTGGTTTAGAGGCTAAGGAGCCATTAGGTTCATGATTTAAGCCACTCACTCAACAAGAGTGGCTTGGTTCTGAGACAACAAAAATTCAGGTTTCATTTTTTTTAAATTTCATCTTAGCATAAACCTAGCTTAATTCAAGTAGCTTATTTTTTGTTTACCTTATGCTTAATCATGTTCATAATGTTTAGATAGTTTTAAGATTACAATTTCTTTAAGCTGTATTAGTTAGCATCATTAAAGTTCAATTTAGTTGATAAATTCTGTCATTAGTATTAATAAGCTAGTAGACAAAGTAGCTTAATCCTACTAATAAGCTGTAGGTTTAAAAGCTTAAATAGCTTTATTAGGTTAGTTTAAGTAGAAGTGGATAAAAGGTTTTAGAAGATTTAGATTTAAAATAAATTTTTAGTACAATTTAGTTTTAACAGACAGAATAAGGGAGTGTTTGGTTCAAGCTTAATTTGACTCTAAAAGTCAACATCATTCTGTCAAATTCTTTTACAAAGTTAAGTTTAGTCAAGTTAACAAGTTGTAAACAGGTTTTGAAAATTAGTAGGAAGAATTTAACAGTTTAGAGCTTAAGAATTCCTTATTTGCACCAGGACAGTTTAATTGTGTAAGTGAATTTAGGATTTAGTGTTTTACAGCTTTCTATTGTTCAAGTTTTGTTAATATAGACTTAGTTACATGTAGTGAGTGAGCATATGAATTTTAGGTGAAGAGATTTGACTTACACTTTATCTTAGGCCAATTGTATCAGCAAACAGCAGTTAGAATTGCTGTTGCTTATCATTTTTTTAGCCACTTCTTAGTCTTTATATATAGGAATTAGAAGTTAGGATTAAGTACTTAGTTAGTACTCTATTGGTTAAATGTGAATCATCATTTAGATGTCATTATAAGCTTTTTAGTATAGCTTATTCTAACCTGCAAAAAGTGGTATAGCAGTGCATTTGAGTTTAGCTTATTTTTTTTATTGGTTTCTAATTTCTAGTTGAAATTTTTAGA
This sequence comes from Tanacetum coccineum, assembly GCA_026074375.1. NCBI lineage: Eukaryota > Viridiplantae > Streptophyta > Magnoliopsida > Asterales > Asteraceae > Tanacetum > Tanacetum coccineum. The sequence goes on along the minus strand of BQNB010001947.1, from coordinate 72,020 downwards.
AATCTTTTATCTAGGTTAGTTTAACAACCTTAGAATAGTTTATTTCCAAAATATTAGCTTCTAAGGTTTAGAAATAAGCTGTTTAGCTTGTTAGAAAAAGCTCAAAAAATAGTTATAAGCTGAACTTGCACCTTTTAAGATCACTTTTCTTGTTATTCTTGTTAATACTTAGCTTATTTCTCTCTAGATATCCTTAGTACACATCTTAAGCTCCATTTAGCTTCTTTTGTTTTTCATTTTCATCTAGGAATAAGCTAGAAATAAGCTAAAACTTAAAAAGATAGGAAAAGCACTAGTTTCTGTAAACAGTTTGAAAAAGCTTATTTTCTAGCTTATCTAGTGGACAAAAGTCAAAAGTGCTTTTATTAATGTTGTAGAGAATAAGCTGTTCTATAAGTTTGTAGTTTTAAGTTTTAGCTGATTCTCACTTTTTAATAAGCCAAAAATAAGCTAAATCGCGGGGTCTATTTGGTACTTTTCCCATAGTTTAGGGTTACCCGTTTTCATATAAGTGTAAATTCACAATAGTTAGCCCACCTACCCTTTATTTTCTATTCTTACACTTTCTACCCTGTTCTTTCTAGAATAATAAATAGATTTAATATTTTAGTTATTAGTTTAAATAAAATTAGGTTTAGTTTTTTAATTGATAAAATTAGAGCTTAATCAACTTATAAGAATTAGGGCTTTTTGTGCCATTAGGTTTCTGCACCTTTGTATTTGATAAAAACCATTTTTCCTTATTTTTCTAGTTAAAATTGTATTTTCTAGGAATTTAAATAGTTTTTAAGTACTTTCTTTTTCTTTAATAATTCATAGAAAATAGAAAAATAGTTGAAAATTTTTGATTCTTTTTGCAATAATTTTCTTTTTAAATCTAGTATTTTTGAAAAATAAAAGTAAAATTTTAGTGTTAATTTTTAGAAAAAGTTTATTTTTGTTAATTCATTTTTCTTTAAAAATTCATAAAAAATTCAAAAATAGTTAAAAAATTCCAATTCTTTTTCCTAAAATTTTCTTTTTAAATTTGTGATTTTTAGGCATTAAATTTGTTATTAGAAGTGCTTTAGATTTTAAATTCTCGTTTTAGCTCACGTTTTTAATTCACATTTGTTAATTTTTCGTGCTAGTTAATTGATTTTAGTTCATTTAATCATTTCTATAGTTTAATTGTGCTATTAAATTTGTAGTATAATTCAAAAGCCAAAAATCTTTTAACCATTCTTAACTCGAATCCGAATAATCGCCAAATCTCAATTCACGACTTCTTCGAGGAATTTACGACCCGTGTATTAATTACTTTCCTAAGTGATTAATTACTTACGGTATCTTGGTTAGTGAAAGTTTGCACTATAGAGATATATACTATGCTTTCAACATTGAAACCAGTACTTCTTCCTAAGACATAGACACGCTAATTCCGTCACAATTAGACGCATCTGCATAAAGCTTCCTTATGTTGATTATAATCTATATTAGGATCTAAGTAATGGTGCTCTTACTAAACCCTAGCTCATCGAGACTTTACCTACTTATTGCTTAACGGCGATTTATATACTAGTAGTCCACTGTCCGAGTCCTTGCCAATGGAATAAGAACGTACTCGTTGATACCAAGATCACCTTATGGCTCAACTAAGCTCACTAATCTAAAGGCAAAGATAGGTCAATATTTGTGATCCTATGGTTATAGATATATAAATTGCAATATGGAGAGTTATCCCGGACTCTTAGCCTACGCCCAAACAACACCGAAGTTGCAGTGCATTAAATATGTAGGACTAGACCCAGTTGAATGATATGTCGCATACTTAAGCACGTAAACGAATATAAATTGATAAACATAAACAACAATCAACGATAAATTAAGCAATCGAGATAAACAAACCAAATATTAGATCTTCATAAACATGGCTGATACCTAAAGGTATCAACTCGTCGATCGATCTCGACACAACAAGAGGCAATCCCTCTCATTCTGGAACCCGAGATTCCAATGGCGATGATCGACCGATGGCGAGCAACTTCAAGGCTCCCACGGGGGTTTGAAAAAGTGTATAGATTGTACCAATCATCACTGTTCAAATTTTGAACTCTAAATCCTCCTCAATTATCTTTTTCAAATCGAATTTTTCGAGGGAGGTTATGATCGAAGAGCTAATGCTAATTATTCGTCAATTTGAGAGCATCACACAATAAACCAAAGGTACCCGGATTGTAACCCAACACCACCATCAACTTCTTTCTTTCCTTTTTCTCTTGATTGGGGTGGCCAAACGTGGCTTGACAAAGAACCCCTGAATTCTATTCTCGACATGGATGACCTTAGTTTCTATAGTTCATCAACTTTTTCTTTCGTACCCTCTAAAAACCCCAATTTAGGAAACGAAAATTAGAATTTTTCGTCAAAAATGCTCAAGATTCTTTCTCCGAAGTTGGGAGCGTTTCAAAGACTTCTAAGGAAGTGTCCTCATCATGGTTTTTCACTCATGCACCAATTAGACACATTCTACAATTCTTTGAGCTATAATGATCAAGATTCTCTTAATTCCGCTGCCGGTGGCAATTTTCTCTACAAAAGTCCAACCGAAGGACTACAAATCATAGAGAATAAGGCCAAAGTTAGATGTTCACGGAACGCCGTGATGCGAGTGAGTACGAATGCTCCTCCCTCATCTAATTCATCATCTAACTTTGAGTTTCAACAAATGGCAGCGGCATTAGAGGATAAGATGACATTGACTTTTAGGAATGAAATGAATGAGATGAAAAATATGATGAAAGCTCTTGTGCCTACTCCCGTTCCGATTAAAGCGGTTGAGGAAAGGTGTACTACTTGTGGTAGCAATCATAGTTTTAATGTGTGCCCAATGACTAGAGGAGGTTATGAGTCCCCGGTTTATCATGATAATTTCCAACAATTTCAACAAACCGCTTCGGTTGGTAATTTTGTTCAAAATGGAAATTCCGGGTACCGTCCTCCCAACTTAGCAAACCAAATAAGACCACCGAATACTCATAACCATACTCACCCCCTGGTTTTCCTTCAAACCAAAGTAAACCATCCAATCAAGGGAATATCCCTCATCAAGGAATGGTACCTTACCAAAGTCCACCACAAAATTCTCAAATTATGCTTGCTAGTCAATTGGATATTTTCAAGAAAACCACCGAGGGGAGTATGCAGGTTATGAGGAACCATATTACCAATTTGAAAGCTGAGATTAGGAGTGAAGTTCAAGCTACTTTACAAAACCAAATCAACTCTTTAAAAGGAGAATTCAAGAATGAGTTGAAATCTCAACATAACCTTTTCATGAATCAACAAAATGATTTCCAAAACAATTTGCAAAACATGTTGAGTGGTTTCTTCCAAAATCAAAGTCAACCTTCTACTTCTACTTCTATGGTACCTACCACTTTACCTAGTAATACCATCACAAATCCAAGGTGTGAAGCTAGAGCCATTACGACTCGAAGCGGACTTTCTTACACACCGGTGCCACCAATTCCACCTCCTCTCTATGATGAGAATGAACCTTTGACTGAAAAGGAAACCGAGGTGACCAAGGATAAGGTGCTACCGAGCACCCAAGACATCCAACCTCCGGTTATCCAAAAATCTCATGATCCGGTTAAACCGGTTAGCAGTCCAATTTCTCCTGAGCCTTCTTCTGCTCAAGTTGATAATTCTCCACTTTCAAAAGAACCTTCTAAAAAGACCCGTCTTCCATATCCTTCTAGGTAAACATAAAAGAAAGGTAAAATGACAAGATGTGCAAATCCAAAGTTTTGGGAATGTTCAAAAAGGATTCCATGTGGAACATTCCTTTGGCAGATGCTTTTGATTTAGTCCGAAGTATCAAAAGATGTTAAAAACTGTTGCAAACAAAGAAAAGTTGAATGAAATGCCTAAGTACACCGTGAAGTGAAACTTGCTCGGCCGATCATTCTCAAAAAGCTCCCGAAAATCTTTGGGGATCCCGGACAATATTCTCATCCGTTGATTTGTAGTGACTTAAATGCAAAGCCTTAGCCTACTTAGTGCCGTATCAACCTTATGCCTCTCCGTATACCAAAGTTAGGCCTTCCCGCCATTCAAATCTACCCGAGATGACCTTAGAACTAGCAAATTGCTCTCATTTGTGTTCCTAAAGGAATTGCTAGAAGATGTCTTGGTCCCGTGGGAAAATTTCACTTTCCCCGGCCGACTTTGTGTAGTAGACTTTAAATGTAATTTACCAAGTACTTGAGTACTGGTAGACCATTCTTAAGAACGCAACGGTCCTTACTTGATGTGCACAGGTGGAAGCTAGTGATAAGTGGATGTATGGAAGAATAAGTTTTTAAACCGATAGTAGTCAAGACATCGAGTCAATCCACATAGGACATTTTGATTGACCGGCAAAAGATTTGTGAACCTGAGAGTAATGATGATTCCAGCAAGCAATCTTTAAACTATTGTTCACAGTTTTTGAATTCTCTTCTGGTAAATTATTAAAAAAAGGAAGAACGTTAAAAGGAATATCTGACCCAGTCGCTAGAAGAAAGGCTTGTTTTTTAGAAAGTTTAAAATCACTAACCAAGAAGAGGTTATTCAATTCACCGAAAAAAGTTCCATAGTGCAATTTCACACACTCTGTTCCAAAACTATAATCTTGAGGACTCCTTTCAAAATTGGGGGATAGGATCTTATTTTATTCCAAACAAAGAATTAAACAAAGAGATTCCATTACCAATCCCGAAGAGAGTCCAATATTGAAAAGATTTGTTTCTGACCTCTTGTGATGATTTTCAAAAGCTTCAAGACTTTTCAAATCCTATCTTTTGAGGAAAAAAGATGATTTTCCCTCTAGAAATGACGAGTCAATTCTTAAAGAGGAGGTTCATGAGGAGGCTCTTAAGAGTTATTTGAACCCTCTTTTTGAAGATGACGAGGAAATCATTTCTATTGAGGCATCTAGCAAAATTTCTCCGAAGGTTGATGTAAAAGCCATTATGACTTTCTTTGCCCCAATTGGAAATTTTGCTAGAAAATGGGCAACAAGTGAGGTTGAAAAAGATAATGTTGAGATTAATCAGGAAATTTTCAAAAGTGATAACAAAAATGATTTGGGGATTCATGATGATAAGGAAGAGGAAATTGCCTTCCTAGATGGTTTACTTGAAGATGAGAATTTCTTTGAAACGAATGATAAAAAGGTTGAATTTTTGGAAAGAAAAACAAAAGAAGATTTTGAAACAAAAGTTGAAATTAAGTCCAAAAAAGAGTTACAAGTTTTTCATCCCGACATTGAAACACTTAACCATATTGAGACTACCTCTTATGTTGGGAGTGATTATGTGTTTTATGAGGATTTTAATCTCGTGGATATGATATTCCCCATGGACATTCAGGGAAAGATATTTGACCCGGGGATAACATTTTCCACTGGAAATATTTTGAAAAGGAATGCTTTTAAGGACAAAGTTCAAAAAAGATTAAGCACCATCTAACTCTTATTACTCTTGATGTTTTTGACCCTCTCCACCCACCCTTAATGGACTTTAATGTGACCAAAGCATTTTTCGGGTTCACATTTCAATCTGAAAACTTTTCTAAAGAAAAATTTATGAACCCGATCAAAAATGCAAGGTATTATCTTTACCCCTAGTTTGGGGAGGTTTTCACTTTTGGAGTTTCTTCACACATTGGCATGATCCCCCATAAGAAACTATTTGGGAAAGAGTCAATCGAAAGGGACTCTAAATCAACAAGCACTTCGGGGAGCACCCCATGCTTATCCTTTTATTTTCTTTTTCAATTCTCTATTTTCTTTGCTTCCCCAAGACAAATTAATTTCGGGGGCGAGTATAGCTTGTATACTCGGTTAACAAAGCTAAGCCGCTTATAGGAGGTGTTGAGCTAACAATGTAAAAGAAGAAGAGGAAGCGTTGTTCTTTTTCCGTTCTCTGTTGGTTGTTTTGATTTTTTTGGTACCTAAGGTTTTCCCGGATTTTGGAAGCTTCATGGTTCAATATTGTGGAAGGAAAAAGTCAATTCCTACAATTTCCATCATGGTCTCCAATCTTTCTCTTCATCAAAATAGGAACTCCTCTATTCCTTGTCTTTATCGAACTTACATCTATTCTTTTGGCATGACCATAGATTTTTTTGTAAAGGATTCCTTTTGACCCTTATTTGTAAACTATAGAACAAAGTTTCATTTAGTTGGTAAGGATATCTTTCGAGATTGACTGCACTATCCCGCAACCTGTTTGAAATCTTTTGAATTACCTTTTTGATGAAAAAAATGAGAATTTAATTTTTGCTTACAAAAAAGCTCAAAAGAAGCTTTAGTTTGAAAAAAAACCCCACTTTTATCGTAGGTAGTTACCGTTGGTGAGAAATAGGAGGTTTTAATTTTTGACTAGAACCGGGTGAACAATGCCCTATGCTAGTTCTTTAACCTACCTTTTGTATGTGGGAGGGGGGGGGGGGGGGGGGGGGGGGGGGGGGGGGGGGGGGGGGGGGGGGGGGGGGGGGGGGGGGGGGGGGGGGGGGGGGGGGGGGGGGGTGGGGGTGGGGGGGGGGGGGGGGGGGGGGGGGGGGGGGGGGGGGGGGGGGGGGGGGGGGGGGGGGGCGGGGGGGGGGGGCGGGGGGGCGGGGGGGGGGGGGGGGGGGGCCAGGGGGGGGGGGGGGGGAGGGGGGGGGGCCAAGCTTTCACAAATCCTATTGCTTGTGGATTTTAAATGTGAAGAAACAAGAGTATGATGTAGTTAAATATAAGTTTTTTGGTCTTAAGCAAGGTTTATTTTGGAAAACCTAAAGCTTATATGAATAATTTGTGTCTTATGTGACGCCCAAAATGAAAAAAAAAGGTGCAAGCTCTTAACACACTTAATCTTACGTGCTCTTTTTAATTTTAGCAAGTCAACCAATGTCTTTAGAAAAGTCTTACTATTTTTTTGAAAAAAGAATTCTATTTAAGATTAGTTAGATTTTTGGTTTCAAATTATAAGTTGATTTTCTAAAGTGAAAATTTTTCCATTCCTCCAAAAAGAATAATTATAAAAAAGAAAAATGCCAATGAACAATTTCTAAGCAAAAGCATTATTTTTCCGTTCCAATGAAGCATTCGCAAAAAAAGAATAACAAAAGCTATAATGTAGTTTTTTATCTTGGCGTATCCATGGTGAGGAGAAAGACTCGGATGGGGGTTTGCAACCTAAGGATTAAAACTATGTACGATAGATCAAGTTCATAGGTCATCATCTCACAGGGAGGCTTGGCTAAGGCGAGATGCAACTAAAGGACCGTGGATTTCTAAGCTTTTGTAGAAAAAGGTGTTTGTACGCGCTAACTCACAAACGTTTAGCAGCAAGTGGGGGTTCGAAGTAAACACCAGTTTGTGTGCGATAATCCATTTGGGAGAAAGGCCTAAGTAGGGGTTCGAACTAAGAACAACATTCCTATGCAAAAAGAAGAAAAGTAATTCTAGTAATATGAAATAAAAAGAAAGGGTTAAAAAACTTCATTTTCTCAAATCAATTATAATTTTTGTTTCTTAATCTCTTTTAGCTTTGAGTCGTGATTTAGCTACTGTTATTTCGAACAGTTGAGCTCACAGGCTATTTGTAAAGCGATAGATATTTCAACTATGAAGATAAATTGATCTATAGTGAGTTAAAAAGAGGTGCACACCTCTTAAGCAATTAATTTATTCCAGGAGTGAAAAGTTCACAAGTTATAAGTATAAGAGCTTATCATTTGGACTTATATTGACACTGAGCTTGCGTTTATTACTTTGTTGATAGTCTAGTGAAAAGTCAAGATGATAATTTATTCCGTCTTTTGTGCTCTATTAATCGGGAGGAACCTTATTTCACTGAGCCTATAAGTTGCAAAAGTTGCAATGATTGCCTTTAATGGGTGTTCCATGGATTAATGTTGAGAAAAGTGAAAGTTGATTTTAAAAGGTGATTCATAAAAGTTTTTAAACAAGGGCATTTTGGAAACTTGTTTGTTTACAAAGTGTACACTTTATAACATTGCGTGAGGACACGGCAATCCTTTAGTTTGGGGAATTTTTGATAAATGCTAATTGATATGTAAATTACCGGGATTCTTGCCATATAAAATCAAAATAAGCCAAAAGAAATAGAAAAAATGTTGCTTTTGGGGTCTAATTGTGCAGGAAAGGATTGAAAGGACAAAAAGAAGCAAAAACAGTCAAAAACCGACAAGGAATGAAAGAGACAGAACAAGAGTGAAGAAACAGCCAAAGATCAAAAGCCGGATCAGCCCGACACAGCAAGAAAGAAAGACAAAGCTCAATTTTGAAAGCCAAGGGACCAATTATGACAAGTCTTTAAAGTTTCAAAGTCTTATTTGGAGTTTTAAAGTTTCAAGGACTAAAGTTGCAAAATGAAGAAAGTGTTTTATTAAAGAAGAAAAAGAAGAATGGAAACACAAGGACCAAAATTGCCATTTTCCAAACTCGTTTTTACACTAGACAAGGACGGGGCAAACAAAAGGGCCAGTGTTGACAACTCTTCATAGTTTCAAACACACAGACGCGCTAAAACCCCCTAACAAACCTCCAACTGAATTTCCCGCCTTTTTCTACCAAAAACCCATCTCCCACAAATCACCTCCCCGCCCCTTTACATCCATTTACCTTGTTTATAAATCCTTCTCCACATCACCCAGTCCACATGTCATCACCTCATTGGCTCGAACACCTCACACCAATGATCAAACGGCTACAAATTGCTCGAGAATAATCAAGGGCCAGGATTAAATGGATGATTCTAGAATTCTTCACCTCTCTTCCTCTATTCTCTATAAATAGGAGTGTTAGGCATCATTTTGTAGTTGTTGTTTTTGTTTTAAATTTTTAGCTTGTAATTTTTTCATTCTTAAGCATTTCTTTTAAGCATTTTCTTTTTAAGCTTTCATTACTTGTACTCTTGTTCATTCAGCTTGTACTAAATCATTTTGAGGCAATCTACAATTTAAAGTTCTTAAGTATTCTTTGTCATTGTTTATACAATATTAAGCCGATTTACTCAAGTAAGCTCTCGATACGCAGCAATTATAGACTTATTACTGGTCATAGCTAATATTTTAGTTCAAATCCTGTTTTAAAAGTAGTCTTTACTAAGTCCTAATCAATCGGCGACATTCAAACGCAATGATCACTTGAGAAGTATGTGTGTGTCATATTGGTAAGCTTAAAGAAGTAATAACTGTTTTAGCTTATTAGCTTAGTTGAATCAAGGATCTAGAGGCAATGTGCCACTTAGGTGATTGTTTGCTAGTTAAGCCACTCAGTCGTACTAAGTGGCTTAAGTGCGAACTCCATAACTCTCAGGTTTAAATTCCTCAAATCTCAATTTAGCTTAAATTTGAGCTTTTACATTTGCTTATTTCTATTCAAAGTTTGTTTTAATTCTCTTCAATATCATGATTGTTGAGGTTTGTATTAGCTGTTTTAAGTTTCATTAGAATAAAACTTGAGTGATCTCACTTTTCATATACTTCGCTCATAATAATAGTACAAGCTTAGTAGAGAAACCTAGCTATTCTGTCCAAATAAGCTGTGGACTTTAGTTTTAAAATAGCTTAAGAAAGTCATTTCTAGTAGAAGTGGATATTAGTTTTAAGCTGTTTTACTTTTAAATAGACTTTAAGTTTACTTTAGGTTTGGACAGTTTTAATAAGGTAGTGTTTGGTTTAAGCTTACTTTGACTCCTAAAGTCAACTTCTCTATGTCAAAGTTGTTCATTCATTTGTGTTAGAGTAAGTAGACAAGATTAAAGCAGGTTTTAAAGGTTAAAGTCTAGTTTTACAAAGTTTAGAGTTTAAAATCTTTTGCCAGCACCAGGGCAGCTTTAGTGTATAGTGGTTTTCAATTTTTTAGAGATTAGAGCTTACTATTTTTCTCATAGTAGAAAAGAAGGAGAGCAGTACATATGAGTTTGTTTAGAGGTTAGAACCTCAAAGTCAGCCTCATCTTTGTCAATGCCAATTGCATCAGCAACCAATTGCATCAGCAACAATTAGTACTTTTTCAGATCATTTTTCTTGAAATCTTTGTGAAAACTTTGCTTATTTTTCTATAGAATCCTTTAGTAGACATCTTAAGCTACAATACGCTGCTCTCTTTTTTTCTCATGTTTCCATCAAGTAAATAAAGCTTAATAACAACCAAAATCCAAAAAGCTTGTCAAACAATAGTTTCTTAACTTCTGGCTTTTGAATACTTAAATTTTTCAGCTTATTGTTTGATAAAATCCCAAAGTGTCTTTATTAAAGTTGTTAGGAATAAGCTCATCTATAAGTTTGTAGTTTTAAGTTTTAGCTGAAAATCAAATTTTACTAAGCCAAAATAAGCTAGAATCGTGAGGTCTGTTTTGTACATTTGCCATAGTTGAAGGTTACCTGTTTAGCCTATAGTGTAAATTTTCCAAAGTTCGCCCGCCTACCCTGTAGTTTTCCTTTTTACATTTCTTACCCTGTCTTTCTTAGAATAATAAAAAGTTTAATATTTTTAGTTTTTAGTTTTAAGTAATTAGGGTTTAGTTTTAATTGAACAAATTAGGGTTCAATTAGATCATAAAATTTGGGGCTTTTTGTTTCATTACTTTTCTGCACCATTTAAGTGTTTAAAAACCATTTTTCTATATTTTTCTCATTAAATTTGTATTTTCTAGGAATTAAAATAGATTTATGAATATCTTTTTCTAGAAAAATCAATGAAAGAGCGAAATTGAAAAAAATAGTTAAAATTAAAATTCTTTTTGCAATAATTTTCTTTTTAAATCTAGTATTTTTGAAAAATAAAAGTAAACATGCCACACATTAGAAGACTCAATCAAGTAAGCAGAAGAGTTCATTTTATTGATATCATTCTTGACCACCATTACATTGAGTTTAAACATAGCATTCACTGCATAACCCTTACCAACATACATTTGATTCTTAGACAAAACAAACTTATCAGACTCAAAAACTAAACGAAAACCAAACTTGTTTAACAGCCAACCGGACACAAGATTCTTACGAATCTCCGGAACATACAAGACATTAGTCAACTTGAGCTCTTTCTCGGATGTCATCTTCAAAACAACATCTCCTTCGCCCTTGATATCAGCAGTTGCAGAATTGCCCATATACAGCTTCTGTCCATTGTCAACTGCCCTGAAAGAGTGAAACACTCTTATCAACACACACATGACGGGTTGCCCCAGTATCAATCCCCCAACCACCATGATTAGTACCTACCAGGTTTACATCAGAAATCATGTTACACACGTCAGACACCATTGCTATCATATCCACATCATCATTCACCATATTTGCCTGACGTGGATTCACCCGCTTCGGCATCTTGCAATTAGCAGCACGGTGACCAGGCTGGTCACAGTTGTAGCAAGTCCCCTGGAACTTCTGCTTCACAATCCCAGCTTTAGGAGCAAGGTACTCAGACTTCCCTTTGCTCTTCTTGTCATTCTTCCTTTTGTCTTTCTTATTTCCCTTGGAATTGAACCTTGAAGATGACCCAGCATGCTCAACCATATTAGCCTTGGCAGAATCAGGTGTATAAGTGTCTTTCTGAGCCAGCTTGTTGTCCTCTTCAATACGAAGACGAACAACCAAGTCTTCAACACTCATCTCCTTTCGCTTATGCTTCAAGTAGTTTTTAAATTCTACCCAGCTTGGAGGTAACTTTTCAATAATAGCAGCAACTTGAAAAGTTTCACTCAAAGTCATTCCTTCAGCATGAATATCGTGTAGCAAAACTTGCAGATCTTGAACCTGACTGACCACGCTCTTTGAATCAACCATCTTGTAATCCAAAAAACGAGCTACCACGAATTTCTTTGTACCAGCATCTTCTGTCTTGTACTTGCGTTCCAATGACTCCTATAATTTTTTGGCAGTCGTGGTCTTGCAGTACACATTATACATAGGATCTATCAAACCATTCAGAACATAATTGTGACACAAGAAGTCTGAATGTTTCCATGCTTCCACAACTTGTATAGCCTGTGCATTAGAGGATTGACCTTCGGCAGGAGGTTCAACCTGAGGTGCAGTTTCTTTCAAGAACCGTGCAAGGCCTAAGGTGGTGAGATAGAAGAACATCTTCTGTTGCCACCTCTTAAAATTTTGACCATTGAATTTTTCTGGTTTCTCCGCATGATTAGCCACTGTGTTGGTAACCGGCGCACCGGTTGTGTTCACAACAGTAGTCGCAGTAGGAGGAGTTTGAGTGTTAGTCATCCTGAAATATCAACACAAACAGTTAAACAAACTGTAATCACTCGGTATCTGCTTGTACCGGATCTGCTTCAAAGAAACTCAGTCTTGGTTTCAATGAATAAAATAGATCAGTTTAATATAAACTCAATCTTGGTTTCAAAATAAACTGATATGAACAAATGCTTTAAAAAAATCGTTATAGATCTGTAATTCTCTGTAAGTTAAAATCTGTTTAATTAAAACTGATTTCCAAAGAAACTCAATCTTGGTTTCGACAGAAAACAGTTTATAAAATCTGTTAATAATATTTAATCCGATTTTAAGAAAGTGTTTATAATTCTGTTAAACAGAATCTGTTTTAAGATTGTAGGGAAACATGTACACTTTTATTAAAATAAAATCAGATTACAATTAATAATAATTAACAGAAATTAAACAACAGAAAATAAAACAGACAGAATTGGGTAGAAGCAGAAGACAGACACTATGAACGATAAATAAGAAAACAGTAAAAGGTCGTGGAACGAGGCACGTGTTGGACACGCTTCCCTTAAAACAGATTCGCCGTCTGTTTCCCAGGGTACAACGTTCAAAGCTGTTGTACAGCCGGACCTGACATACTTGCCTGAAATATCACGGAAAACAGAGTGCTTCTGATCGAAAAGACTGCTGGAAAACTTGTTAATGGAGCTTTTCTCTCTTGTGTGTTTTTCTTGTTGTGTCTTGGAATGGTTGAGATTGCCATCTATTTATACACATTCATATGCATATGGTGTAATGGTGCAATCAATGTCAATTAATGCCTTAATAATGATTCATTAATTTTCTGTTATAAACCTTTGAGTCAAATAATAACCGCCAATTAAATTGTCAATTAATGACCCATTAATTTACAGTTATAAATATTTGAGTCAAATAATAACCGCTAATTAAATTGTCAATTAATGACCTATTAATTTACAGTTATAAACCTTTGAAACAAATAATAACAGCCAATTCAATTGTCAGTTTCCAAACAAAACTCATAACTGACATTTAATCATTTTTCCTCCATTTCAAATACCTTCTTTGAGACTCGATATCTCATTCACACTAACTCTATTTTGAACATATATTGGCTCGACCTGGCCTTACATTTAATAATTATATTTACTAATAATTATTTATGTCTAAATTTAGTGAAAACACATTTTCACTAAAAAATTTCCAACATGTGTCACCTATATTGATCGAGAGCCATGATATTAATAATGAATGTACAGAACTTGCTCATGCATGTTACATTTGCTTTGTTAGATACATATTGTACCTCCCTTTGAAGATTTTTTAGTTGTATCAGAGATTGTATGTTTGTTCTGTATTGTACTTGATTCTGTATTTGGATATGAAGGCATGTCTTCTATCCTTAGACTCACTTGTATTATCATTGCGATTATATATAAATTAACCTTTTCATCAAAAAAAAAAATTAAACTTAGATTTTAATAAACACAAAACTTTTGCTGACAAGTGCTCACTGAGTAGAGGTTAGAGTGTATTTAATAAACACAAAACTTTCTTAATTAATTAAAAAATGCATTAAATACATATTAATTAAACTTGTAAATTACTATATTTGAACATAATTTTCACTTAAATGAATTAAAACACTTTTTATCAACAGATTAATCTGTGCCTAGTGAGAAGTGGTTAGCAAGACCCTATAAACTTTCGTAAAACTTTCATATGAGTTTCAAAGTGAAAATTCATATATCTCAATTTTCCAATCAATTTCAATTAAATTTCAAATATCCGGATTTAGATATTTTTAAACACAACCTTGTAATCTTTTTCCTTATTGCATTTTTTATTGTGTGATTTGGATAAATTGCCGTATTTAGTAGTGTATATTCGTAAAAGGATGTACATCAACCGTATTTGAGATTTTGGCCATTTTGGTGCGCAACCAACATATTTTTTACGCACCAGATTTTTACTTTTCGCACAAAATTCAAAAAAATTGAATTGGATCACCACATTTAATATGCAAACATGACACGTCATTTTTGGTGCGCAAATGGTGTATTTTGCGCACCAAAATTATTATTTGCACACTAAACTCAAAAAAGGATTTTCGGATTACATTTAGACATTTAGATGTGGTTATCAATTTGCGATTTCGTTGGGTTGTGGGTTAGTTTTTATTTTCTCAAAACCCGAGAGACCCGACCCAATAAGCCTCAAACCCGACCCGGTAACCGAATGACACCCCTACTACCAAGTAACAACCATCATAGCTGCTACTAGCATGCTTGCAATAACTTGTAGTTAATCATAACATCTTAAACAAGAGAAAACTTTGTATAATGTGTGAGAGAAATGAACAACCAACGCCCTCTCCAAGCTATGGAGAGGGTACTTATACTCCTAGTGCGGCCGGCCATGGGCCCTTAAGTGGGCTTTCTATGGGCTTTGGCCTTTCTACCTATTTAAGGTTTCAAATATTATGCTACGAGCTATCTAACGATATCTTGGAAGTGACCGATACTTTTCGTATTTCTAACAATCCCCCCCTAAGGGAGGTCACTCCAAGTTACAAAAACTTAAGCCTATCATACTATGCATGTCTTCATTCTTGTGCTCGTAGTCTTGAATTTTTCTTGATCTTTATCTTGTGAAATGTAGTAGTGATCTTTGACTTTAGGCTTGAGCTTGTTCTTTTTGCTTGTCTTGTATGTGATTTTATGCTTCTATTAAGATCATCAACCAGACATAATCTCTTATCATCAACTTGTGATCTTTTTCCTTCTTGTGTACTTGTGACCTTCGGACCGACATGCTCATACTATACTTGTTCTTTAACTTGAAAGCTTGAATAAAAACATCTTTCTTGAAGTTCTTTTAACTTTAACACTTTGTCGCTTCAAGAAGGACGTGCGGTATCAGAGTAGCGGAAGTCTTGAAATATGTACTTGAGCTTTCATAATGTCTTTATATATTCCGGTCGAGTATGAGCATATGGCTACGAATCTTTGAGTATGCTGGAACCAGGTACCTCCATGTCCATCTTTATATGAATCTGCAATAAAACAGTTAGCAATAAAGTTGGGGGACGAATATGGTTTTGTCATTCGCCCGTGTTTGGTTGGAGTAACCTTTGAATCCGTAAGGATCGACCTGTAGATTCAATTTAAGAAGAATCTCCTTTACAAGATTTTCAGCTTGCAGTATTGAAACTTTCTAACACATATGTATTAGATTCATCGTAATCAGCTTGTTCTCCTTACCGAAACGTCTTAAAGCAGACAGCACGATAAGAGTGAATCAATGAGTTAGTGTCTCACCGATTGAATAAAAATTGATTTGAGAAAATCAATCGATGTGTCACTTGCTAAAGTGATTTTGCGACACATCGAGAGTTTTAAGCATTTCAAAATTCGTCAATCGTCAATTCATAGTCTGGACCGAATCGATATCTAATGTCACAAGTTTAAACCATATAGGATCTCACAAGTCACCTACCGCAGAGCTTGTTTGATGTTGGCTTTGGAAGGATTTCCATCGTCATTGTGAATACTTAAGTATCACTCTGATGTTCTGGCAATATCACAAGGATAATGCGTAGGACTCTTAAGATATTGCTTGTTTTCATAGTGTGCGAGAAACAAGTTTGTATTGGATTAGTGTCCTAGAGACATAGAGAGATTTCATGGATTGATCTCATATTGGCTCTAGGATCCATTGTGCCAACATTTGGGTTTTATGTAATCGGAGGCTTGACTGATTGCCTCCTTTTCAATATCAATAATCTTCGGAGTGAGTAAGTAAATAAAAATGAGTGTAATCTCCGTGAGTTTTGAAACAAGAGTCTTTTCGACTTGAGTGGCTGTGGGATGGCTTGTGCATTGCATCACTTAGGTCCATGAATGGACTATCTTCTAATTACTAGACAACAGCTAGTGTTTCTGATAGCATAATGTAATTGACCCGGTTCTCTACTTCAGTTGTAAGGAGGGCTTATTTCTTTTCACCCTTTATCTTAACTATTTCTTTTTATTCTTTAACCCCTTGAATGCCTTACAAGACTTCATCACTAACACCTTGTTGGGTTTGTTCTAGTGTTAGCTCTATTTTAGTCTGCTGCATTTTTCCCTTTTCTCACTTTTTCTCCTTTTTATCATACCTAAGGACTTCTATTCTAACTAATGGAATATCTCTAGGTAGATCCCTTTGGTTCTGGCTGGATCGTGGAAACGAACACCTATACCTAACCACCTTATAACTCCAATTAATTAAATACATGGTCGGTCTTTTGGTATTGTTCTCAGCCTTAAAACCATTTGAAAACATCGATCAAGGTACTTTGTGATATAAATCAAAACATTTAGTACCTCGACAGTTTTGCTTTTTAGAAATGCTCCCCCTCAACACATGCATCGGTAACCAAAATTGTTTAGCATGGTGACGAAGGAGTTCACACTTGAGCCTTTATGATCACATTTTTACAAGTTATATATTTTAATCATTTTCTCCCCTTATCAAAAATGTCAAATCTCTTGATATTTTGGATATCATTTGATTCAAATATGTATGAAAATTATTTGGGGAGAAAATGTTCTGATTATATTTAATAAGCCTTATTAGGAACATTTGAAGAAAACATGAACTATAAGGTTTTCATACACAAGACTGAGAAGTATGTTTATCAAGTGTAATTTTAAATATACATTTTAGTCTATCTTCCCTCGTGTGAAGGAACGTAACAAATTCGTGGGTCAAAATTACACAACAAGTAAGTTGCAACTCGAAGGGCTAACATCATGGGCATAAGTATACATAGCTAAAGGATTTATAAAAAATATGTAAATGGTAAAAAAATCAAAGAATTTATACCCGTAATTGAGCTTGATCTTGAACCATATTTTCAATAACAAAAGGAGACCAAAAGAACGCTCAATAATCGGGGACCAAAGGACAACCAATTAACGCACCATACTCAACCCCACACACCAAAAATAACGCACCAAAACATGAAAGCGACAATTAATTTTTGGATTTAACTTTTAGTGGTGATTTTTGGGATATTTCGAATAGTAAATATTTATTTTCTAAGAATTGAGTATTGAGAATTGGGTGGTTGGGTTCTATGTTTCACAAGGACGGGTACGAAACGGAAAACGGGGACGGGGAAATTCCAATGTCCCAAAATACAAGATACGGGTACGGCTAAAAACGTTTGTGGATTTTATATATTTATATATATATTGATAATAAAATAAATAAACATTAAACATCCGACATCAAATTGTTATCACCAAAATGTCATTAATCAAAATAGATGCAAAAGATTGTCAACCATGAAACTGTTAATAAAAAACGACATAGTAATAAGTAATAACTTCTAAACTAGTTGGTATTCTGAGAGAAAAAGACGCTCTCCAGCTCGGGCTCATCAAGTGATAGTTGAGCTAACTCTAAAAAGCCTGTATCTTCCATTGTACCAAACTCATCTCCTCCAACATCCCACATCTTGGTCTTCTCGTCCAAATATTGTTCGGTGCTCCTTGATAAAAGACGCAGATTGTTATGAACAAAAACCAAGTCTTCAGCACGCTTAGGAGTTAACTTATTCCTTCTAAGTGAGTTAACAAACGAGTAGGTGCTCCAATTCCGCTCAGAACAAGATGAAGAAGTGGGTTGATCAAGAACTCTAAAAGCTAACGCTTGTAGCAAAGGAGTTTCTGCTCCAAATTTAGCCCAGAAACGTGAAAAATAGGCCCAAAAACGTTTCCGGACGATTCCTACTCGTGAGCTGGCGTTTCCAATTCAGGTGAAACGTTTCTTATTTTTGGGAAACGTTTCCACCACGATTCCGGGCGATTCCCGTTTCCGAAACGTTTCCGGTACGGGACACGGCACCCGAGGGCCGATTCCGTGCAACATAGGTTTGCAATAGTATTTGATGGATTTTGGGTAACAGGGTTACTTTTTACAACTTTTTCTTGAAGTTAGTCCAAGACGCAAATTTTCAAGTTACTGTGCACGAAAACGATACATGAAGATGTTCATCCTTATGCAAAGAAGATGAAGCACTGTCAATACTCTTTGACATTTAACCATGACTGCTCAATGACAAAAACCAAGGCACACTTATTGTCGATGCATTTAAAAAAGAATTAGGAAAATACAGAAGGTAGAAACTTTCAGATGTGAATGGATATCAGCAGTTCTATTCCTGTAACTTTTGTCTGCAATATTGGTGATATGATAAAGGTATATGCAGCGGCTAGAGATACCAACTCCGCACTTTCTTATAGCACTCGACTTTGTATCCTCTAAAACATCGATTAACGCCAGATCTAACAAATGCGTCTAATGTATTGAAACTATCAACTAATTAGTGCCGGTCAGGTGGCTTGTGGTGGAGTCAATTAAAACATTTCGAACACAATTTACAATCTAAACACTACCAGTATCTGACTCTTAAACCAAACGCCATTATTGACTTTCAAAACCAATAAACCTACATTCTTATTTTATCGACTAACACCACTAGATTTTTGGTCCAAGATTTAGGAGTTAAATTTGCACCTCCTAACCTTGATGAGCTTGTAAAAAGAAAAAGACACAAAATGGATATTCTTCTACCCCAAATTATCAAACACACAAAATGGTTCAGGCGTGTGTTTGGGTGGGAATTCTGATGTGGCGAACTTGGGGGTTCATTTTTACTATCATCTACAGGCTTTGCTTCTGGTGGTGGATTTGATGAGAACGACGTCGTTGTGATCAGTGGTGGGCCCGGTGGTTACGTGGCGGCGATTAAAGAGGCTCAGTTAGGGTTGAAGACGACTTGAGAAACGAGGGGCTCTTGGTGGTACTTGTCTCAATGGTGGTAATGGTGGTGTGATGGTGTTTTTATAATGCATATTGTTTATAAATAATAATACAAAGCTAGAAAAAAATATATAAAATAAAAATTACCAAAATGGTCCCTGAGTGTATATTGGTCATTTTTCTCTTTTGTTAACGAAATTTTAGATGGAGTTACGGTCAATGGACCGGTCAACTCAAAATGAACAACTACAGGGACGATCAGTGTAATTTTTGAACTTTTAGGACGAAACCTGCAATTTCAGGACAACCACAAGGACGATCTATATACTTAACTCTCATCAAAATAACAAAGCTTGAGTTTATATAATGTAGGAAAAAATTTACCGATGAATGAAGAAACACTTAAGAAAAATCTATGATTTCTAAACATTCCCCAAGCAGTACAAATAAAGAAAAGAAGTGTAACCATGTCGTTATAACTGTTAACTAAAAGAATATATATTCGAACACAAAGTTGAATGATAAAACGAAGAAAAATATATAAACTATGGTTGTTAAGATTCCGATCCTGATCTTAGGATCTTATGATTTTACGATACTGCAAAGGAAAAACGATCCAGATCCTACATAGGATCTTTGCATGCTTAAGATATTATAAGATCCCGGTCTTGACCATAAGATCTTAAGATCTGTTCTGATCCGATCTTACTTTTCTCGAACCACAAACTAAAAAACTACAATTTTATGGGTTGCGTTTCATAGAATTTAAAAAACAACATGTTAATCTTCTTAAACATTTTATGGAATCCACTTTAGTAAATTTTATAAAGCTTTTATAAGTGTTCATGTCATCACATATCCAGTATATTATAAAACCTTTTGAGTTTATAATCCTTTTTTATCACTATGATAAATTGTGTTTCAATTTATAAAATGTTCTACCTTCCACATGCATTAATTTTGTTAAGTTTATGAAGAGGTCCATCAGAGCTTTTTAGGACCTTTTTCATGCCACCTAGATTTCTTCAATATGTAAACAAGATATAAACTTTTTCAAGTTTCTTAAACTTTTTCATAAACCACTCATAGTGGATGCTCTTATAATCATAATTTAAGATAATATTTTTATGAAACATTCATATAATTTTGTGTTTATGATATATAATAATTTGTAGATTTGTATAATATTACAAAGACTATTAAGACAATGACATTATAGTAGGATCTTACGATCCCGATCCGACTTTACGATCTCGATTTTGCAATAGAAGAATACAATGCATGGGAAAACCTTGATATAAACTATGTTGATGTCCTATATAATACTAGAGACTAAATCCCATGACATCATCATCTATCCATATCTTGAACAAATCCTACAAGATGGCATAATATTTATTAAGATTTTGCAATCAAAAATTTAGATTTACCTATCAAGCACCCATTACCCTTGGATTACACTGGCTGGTACCCTTCTAGGAAGGTACCATATGAATAGGTGAATAGCAAAAGCCCGATACACTTGATTTACACTGGCCGGTACCCTTACAGGAATGTACCGCGAGAACCGGTGAACAGTAAAAGTCTGGTATAATTGGTTTACACTGGCCGGTACCCTTCTAGGAAGGTACCGTGGGAATCGATGAATAGTGCAAAAATTTGCCTATAAATAGCAAGCCATTTCTCATGTTTTTTTAACATTTCTTCCAAAATTCTCTTTTAATATCGATAATTCTTTCTTGTTTTTAGATCTAGTTAGTTTCATATATCATTTGTAGGTAATTCTCTTGCCAAAAGAAATTGCCGATATTGCATACAAGACGACTAAGCTCAAATCACATTGTTGCTAGTGTCCTTCATCATTACAAGATCACCTTGTTGATTCTTGTAGATCATTCATTCTTATACTTTCTCATCCTTCATTGTTGTAACAAGTTGATAGTGTTGGGTTGATTCTACCTTTGTTAGAATCCGGTATTTAGCTTTGTACCGTAAAAAAGTGTAAGCAACGTTGCGAGGCTTCTCCGCCGGTTAAAGAATATTGGTGACTAGTATTTACAAACTCTCGAGTAGGTGACTCGGGGAGTAAAGTATGGAAATAAAGGTGTTCTTGTAGTCGAACCACTATAAACACTTGTGTCCCGGTTCTATTTCTTCCACGTCTTTATTTACTTTACTTATACTTTATATTCATTTCTTATCTCGTAGATCAAATCAATATCATTACTTCACATAAACTCAATCTTATTAATTTTCAAACAAACTTAAATTTAATTAGTAAAAATAAATTATTCAACCCCTTTAGTTTTCTACATAGAAGAAGACTACTGATATTTTGGATCTTCAGGTTGTGATGGCTCATTCAGGTGTAATAGGTTATGGGGAAAAGGTATAGACAAGTGTGCACCTTTGTCCTTGTCATGCTTTTTTCCCTACTAGGTTTTACATTGCAATGTTTTTAGGAGAGCAAATTTATTATACTGCTTACTCTTGCACTTCCCTTATTATTATTTATGGAATAATGCAGCTATTGATTTTAAAGATTTTGGAAATACTATATGTAGAGTGGTGATTTTCAATTTCTTCTTAGTATTGCTTATGTACGCAACTAAGGCTACATAGATACCACAAATCATCTAACAATCCAATGCACACAACTAAGGGCGACACGGATATCACAAACCAATTAATTCTAATGCTCGCAACTAAGGGTGACACGAATATCACAACCTAATCAATTCCAATGCTCGTAAATATTCTCATATTTCAACACTCGCGAGTGTTCTTATCACTTTACATTCTATCATTTTCAGGTGGTCATACTATTCACACTTCCCTTCCCCCCCTAACATAGCTTTAGAAAACTAACCCCATCATTTCATAGTCCTTCATGAATTAAGCATAGTTGATCAGGCTATGCGAAATTTAGGAATAATACCATGAACTGCTCGGGTTATTCAACTTTCGCCATGTTCGAGGTTTTATTAAAAATAGACTTCACTTTCTGGTTATAGTTGCGCTTTTTATTTTATAAAAACCGGCATTCTCTATAACCTTGGCTCTGATACCAATCTGTCACACCCCGTCAGTGGCGGAAACACGGGATGCGACGATATCTTTCATCGCACAAGATACAAGATCATACACTTTATAATTTACATTCATAAAACTGAAGTTTACAAAACTTTACAGGTTAAAAACTTAACATAATTCCAAAACCACGTCCATCTCTACCCAGTCCCCTTGGGTTACATCTTTTCTCTTCCAACACCAATCACATACCTTTGTTTTGACACACCTGAAAATGATACTCGAAAACGTCAACAATAATGTTGGTGAGCTCGTAGGTTTGACCTTAAACCCAAAAGTTGTGCCAATACTTCAACAGTGGACAATAGTGCTATATGACAGTGAATATATGCAAACAACTCTAGCATCACCGCTAACCAATAACCATATGTCACTTACGCACCTAAAGGGCCTACCAGCTGGAGCACTAAAATTAGGGCAGGACCACACACAAACCTGGGTAGGCGTACCCATCCGCTCCAATAATCACACAAATACTGGGTAGGCGTACCCATCCGATCCAATAATCTCACAAACACTGGGTAGGCGTACCCATCCGATCCAAACAATCATGCATCACATAATATTCACATAGCAGTCATAAGCACATAACTTGTCCCAAAAACAAAACCACATTTCGCACAGATCAATTCAAAACATTTCAAAACACATTTGAGTATCATTTTCCCCCAACGGAAAAACCAGTAAAAAGTGGGGCTACGAGAACTCACCTCAAGCAAGTCTTTAGCCAACCGCACAATCTCAATAAAGCAGAACACAATAAATCTCTACGCAAGCGCACAATGTACCCGGCAACGACCTAATATATACTCACTATATCAATACTTGCACAAAATTATCTTATTGTACAAGTGTTCGCCTTAACTCACGCAAAATCCTCATTTTATCATCCCAAAATCCCATTCCAAATCTATATCATTCCAAACCCGATATCTCATACCGTTAATCTCATTACAAAAACCATCGTCTTGTTACCAAGACTTTATCTCATTATCAACACTTTATCTCATCTTATGGTTGTGTGGTAATTACGCGAAAACGACTCAAAAACACTTGGGCAAAGTGCAACATCAACACAATACAACTCAAACACCTCAAACTGTTTAACGATACAACCGACCAAAATACCCCGCGAAAAACCGACGAAAAGAAATGAGCAAGAGCTCAAAAGCCAAAGATAAATAATCCACAATCCCGTAGACGATACGATATATATATATATAAATATAAATATATATACATGATTACTTGATAATTTAAATAAAATAATAATATTTTATTATTATTTTCGTCTTATTATCGAGCTAACATGGTAGAATGTTTCGACATTACATATGTCCAAAAGCTTTCACCTCAACACTTAATCTTCCTTAAGATTCACCCTTCTATTTCCTCAATTAAGATTGACACAACGGTTATAAATAGTAAATATTTTAAGAAAAGTTTCAAGGAATTACATCTTTCGTATTGTATTAAATATTCAAGTTAAATAACCATTTATTGTTAACACATTGAAAATTTTACCTCTTTTTAGAAAAACTCTAAGTGTATAATTCTTTCGAAAATTCGGCATGCCCCTTTGTCTTTATGACTTTTTCCCAAGGTATTAAACCTTAATCCAAAACAATTTTCACAATTTCGACGCTTTCTGTCAACACAATATTATTACTTTCTACATGATTTATCTAACCGTGGCAAAATAACCCCTTCATAATTGACAAGTCCAACAAAAATCCTCCTCTTAATCCAACACAACTTTTTTTACTTCATTTATAAAAGTCCACAAACTCTCTTATTTATTATTGGGTCATATGGTCCATCATGGTCCAAAATACTTAGCCCGATAGCGAAACTTATTCCATACTTCATTTGTACATAAGTTTATTTTATAAACTAAACCCAATGGGCCTTGAGCCCATTAAGTCAAACCATTATAATCCGAAATTACACATGGCCGTGGCCCATTAAGCCGTGGCCCAAATAAGTCAAAACCAAAATGAGCTATGAGATCGAAAGGTATTATAACCGAATAAGCCAAGACCGGATAAGCTTATAACCAAATAAGCTAAAATCGAATAAACTAAAACCGAATAAGCTAAAAATCAAATAAGCCAAAACCAAATAAGCTAAAATCAAATAAGCCAAAACCAAGTGGGCCGAGCCCTTTGTGGTCCTCAAACCGAAACCAAACGGACCCTAAATGGGCCGGACTAGCCAAACGCACCCAAATTGGGTCAAAGCCAACCCAAACGCACCCTAGTCGGGCTCAAAACAAACCGAACACACCCTTATTGGGTCGGTCCGACAAAACAATCCATAAAAATATCACATAAGCCCAATAAGCCATAACCTAGCGTATTGAATAAACAAATGTAACACCCCCAATTTGGGTCGCAGCGGAATAAGGATATCCGGGGCGTGTTACTTCTCAGATCAATAGCTCAAGATATATAAGAACGACAAAAAGTCGTTTAAAATGATACATTGGATTTGATAAAAGACTTGTTACACAAAGCATGCAGCTTTACTTGTTCAGTGTTTGATATTACAAAGATTGACAATACATTTCCCAAAACATATTACATCTAAATCTTTAGCGTGATAACCAAAAGTGTCACCAATGTATCCCTGGCACCTCGTGCCTATTGACCACCTAAAAACATTGCTTTAAAACGTCAACAAAATGTTGGTGAATTCATAGGTTAGTAAATTATAATATGCAGGACCGCAAGACTTTCCCCGTGATAAAGAAACAGACGCAGACATCACAAAATCCGATTACGTTTTCCCTAAGCTCATGACACTGAAGCTCGACAATTATATTCGCAATAATAAATATTGCTATTCTGCCCGATCAGATGTTCAACCCTAAACATCTCAAATCCGACATGTTATAACGTTCTTATCCCGGTGATAAGCTAATCACCCTAAAAAAAAAAAAAAAAGAAAAAAAAAAAGAAAGAAAAAAAAAAAAATAGAAAAAAAAAAAAAAAAGTAAAAAAAAAAAAAAAAAAAAAGTAAAAAGAAAAAAATAAGAAAAAAAAAAAAAAAAAAAAAAACAAAACGGGAGGTCAAGTCCCAAATAGATATATTCATAACATACGCGCTACATAATGTAATCACAAACTACATCTATGCAATTGACAGTTCAAGATAATGGGGCTCAACTTGGGTTATCGCTATTAGGGCAAACACGTAATCACTATAAAATATACACTTGAATCCAATTTAAAAAAACAAAGCATGTTACCACGCCCGAAAGTTAATAAATTATTGAAATCGTAAAAAATGTGGGGCTATGAACATCACCCTGAGTTACTGATAAACTAATATCACGTATAAAACGCACGCAAATCGTTTAGATGCAACCAATTTAAATTAAGTCGTATAAGTGCAAGCATGGTAATTAAATCTACCATATACATTCTACATAGCAAGATCCACCATCTAAATGTTTTGGTAAAATTGTGTTAATAATTAAAAAAACGTTATATAAATTACTGTATTAGTAAAAACGGCGTAACTTTCGCGTTTCAAGTCCGTTTTTGAGGTGTTTCTAGCGCTCACGTTTTCGTATAACAGATTTCTCAAAACTTGAACATTTCAAATTTTGGACTTACTGGTGAACAGTAACTTTTACTGTTCACACCAGATCATAAGTTTATTTATATGGTTTTTGTTATCGTAAAACCCGTAAACGTCGTATTTTATTCGTTATAGCTCCATTTTTAGCGATTCTTTGGAGCACTCTCCGTAATGGAAGTTTCTATAGATTTTATGAGGTTTACAAAAATAAAAGTTTCTGTCATGAATAGTAACTTTTATAAAATTATTAATTATCGTAAACTCGCGAAATTTATAACTCATTTGTTATTAATTGAAAATTTTCGTTTCTTATCATTTTGGAATTCTAAAAATATGTGTAATCTATTAAAAATATTAAACTTGCTGTTTTATATAATTTTTATAAATTGTTTTATAAAAATTCTTTTATAAATCCGTTTTTATTTTATCGTATAACATGTTTTTACCGGTAATTATTTTCGTTAATTATACCGTTTTTCAAGTTCTTTACATGCTTGTAATTGTCATGAGGTGTACTATCTTTATAGATCATAATATGGTTGTCCTTAAATTCGAACCACAACAGCCCCTTTGAAACCAATAGATATACTTATTCATATACTTGTTTTAAACACTTTTCAACTTAGTAAATTTACCACAAGCCTTCCATATTGCTTTATATCATATGTCATATATATAATAAAGTCCAAAGTCCATATTTAGTCCATGAGGTTCCATGATAACAAGATTATCAAGTCATTAACAACTCATGAAAACAATAACTTTCCTTAAGTACTTTTAAAACCCTAATTCATACATATGCATCTTTTCACTTAACCAACATGGTACATCACTTATATACCCATTATATCATGATATTACCTATCACATAACATAAGAAAAAGTGTACAAAATGATCATCACAAGTAAAAACTCTTTTTACATGTTCAAAAGTCCTAAATGGTGATTTTTGCTATAAAGAACTAACATATGCATATAATGATAAATGTAAGAACATAAAGAGTTCTAGATGACCTTATGATGAATGATGATGATAACCAACACAATCTAAACCCTTGTTTAGATTAAAAACCAAAGCTAGCAACTAAGAAACCCTAACTTCCATATGGAAACCGCTAGCTTTCCTTTTCTTTATAATTACTTGAAAATGGTTAACCAATGCTTGGAAACATCTTAGTATATCTTAGGAATGATGTGTGAATACTTGTATAGGTTGTAGAAAATTTGATATGGATTATTACAAAGGGGTGTTTCTTGCCGTGGCCAAAAGAGGGGAGGAAGAGAGGTTTTGGTTTGATTTTTAGCTAAGTGTTTTGTATGTATGTTATATCTATCTCATGCATACTTGTATATATGGTAAGACTAGTCAAAAGATTGCAATAGTTGGTCATGGAGACATGAGGAGGGTCTTAAGGAAGACTATGGTCTTGGTCTTTAGTCAAAGGAACATGAAATGGCTAAGTTTAATGAGTAAGAGATGTACAAGACTTTAAGTCTTGTAATTCATAGGTGTCTTGCTTATTTCTTGTATATGGGGCATCCCATATGATATAACCATGGATAAATTTTATAAACTTTGGTCATTGAAAATAAAAATAAGCATTTGTTGAAGCGTAGATTGATTAACGTGCTTCCGGGTATGCCTAAAGGTACTATATCACGAAACATAATAAATTTACGCAACCAATAAAAATAAATTGAACAATGTTAATAATTATCCTCAAAATAATTACTTAACCCTTACTTGATGTAAACATTTTATTGTTTGATGCCCGTTTACATTGAACGCTATTTTTAGCCTACGCGATTTAGCTTAACGTTTACGATTTGAAAGCAAACGCGTACAATACAAAAGATACATTATGAATTTATTGACGACGTCAATGACCCTAAAACACGGGGTGTTATAGTCTCCCCCCGTTAAGTAAGCCTTATCCTCAAGGCTTAAGATGCGGCACTTGGCGACGGTGCGGTCTTTGTGAACAGATGTGGGTATTTCTTCCGGAATTGATCCTCGCGTTCCTATGTAAACTCAGGACCTCGCTTAGAGTTCCATTGAACCTTGACTAATGGGATTCGGCTTTGCTTCAACCGTTTAACCTCATGGTCCATGATTTCTACCAGTTCCTTGACAAAATGAAGTTTGTCATCAAAATGAAGTCCATCCAACGGAACAGCAAATGGTTCGTCGGCATAGCACTTTTTCAGGTTGGATACGTGAAACATATTGTGAACCCTGCTCAGCTCTTTAGGAAGCTCAAGCTTGTATACAACATCTCCAACCTTTTCTATCACCTTGAAAGGTCCAACATATCTGGGATTTAGCTTCCCCCGTTTGCCAAAACGTACAACCCCTTTCCAAGGAGAAACTTTGAGCATAACATTATCCCTAACTTGGAAATCCATCAGCTTACACTTTAAATTGGCGTAGCTCTTTTGCCTATCACAAGCGGCTTCCATTCTTTGCTTGATTTGGACGATCTTTTCGGTCGTTTCTTGAATTAGTTCTGGACCAGGGGTTTGAGCTTCTCCAACTTTGGTCCAACAAACAGGTGAACGACACTTTCGACCATAAAGTGCTTCAAATGGTGTGGCCTTAATGCTAGCGTGATAACTGTTGTTGTATGAAAACTCGACCAACGGCAAATGGTTAACCCAACCTTTTCCAAAGTTGATCACGCAAGCACGTAGCATATCCTCGAGAGTTTGGATAGTTCTCTCATTTTGCCCATCTGTTTGTGGATGGTAAATTTCCAATTCCATAACCTAGTTCTAAAGAATCCTCTACTCAGGTTGTTATTCCAAATCATGTGCATTCAATCAATCAACCACCCGAAGACATCAACAAATGGACCAAAGATCACCCGATTGACAATGTTATTGGCGATCCTTCTAGACCGGTTTTCACTTGACAACAACTACAAGATGAAACTCTATTCTGTTATTTCGATGCTTCCTTTATTCTGTTGAACCCAAAAGTTATAAAGACGCATTGACAAAATCCTGTTGGATTGAAGCCATGTAAGAAGAACTCAACGAGTTTTAACGTCTTGAAGTTTGGGAGCTGGTACCTCGCCTGAATCGTGTTATGATTATTACCTTGAAGTGGATATACAAAGTGAAGTTAGACGAACTAGGAGGTTTGTTAAAAAATAAGGCTCATCTGTTAGCAAGGGGATATCATCAGGAAGAAGGCATACACTTTGAGGAATCTTTTGCTCCAGTTGTACAACTTGAGGTCATCCATATCGTTATTGCATTCGCTACTCATATGAACATGGTCGTCTACCAAATGGATGTGAAGACCGCGTTCTTAAATGGCATTCTACGTGAGAAGGTGTATGTTAGCCAACCAGATGGGTTTGTAGATCTAAAGAATCCCAATCATATGTATAAGCTAAAGTAGGATGTTTATGGGTTGAAACAAGCTCCACATGCTTGGTATGATTTGCTCTCCTCATTTCTACTTTCCTAGAAGTTCACCAAAGGAATCGTTGACCTAACATTGTTTGTCAGATGTAAAGGCAAGGACATATTATTGGTACAAATTTATGTTGATTATATTATCTTTGCTTCCACTAAACCTGATCTTTTTGATACGTTTTAAAAAATAATGTGTTCAAAATTCCAGATGTCGAGAATGGGCAAACTATCATTTTTCTTAGGACTATAGATTTCTCAGAGTCTTAGAGGCATCTTTTTAAATAAATCTAAATATGGTCTAGAATTGATTAAAAAGTATGGTATGGAAAACTGTGAACTAGCAGATACTCCAATGGTGGAGAAATCTAAATTGGATGAAGATCCACACGGGAAAGCCGTTGATCCTACACGTTATCGTAGAATAATTGACATCCTTATGTATCTCACTGCTAGTAGACCTGACCTTGTATTTGTTGTGTGCATGTGTGCCCGGTATCAGGCAAAGCCTACCGAAAAGCACTTGCATGCGGTTAAGCGAATCTTTTGATATCTACGAGGAACCATTAATATGGGTCTGTGGTATCCAAAATGTAGGATCGTTATTCCTTAATGAAACACTGATATACTGTCAACTATGCGGAATCTAGTTGGCAGTACTTATGAAGTAGAGAAGTGGGTTTGAGGCTTTATTGCTAGAATTAGGTCTTTTTTGTACTGTTTCTTTGTTTTGTAGCATGAAAATTGCATGCAGATTAATCTTTCATTGTGTGTGTGTAGTTGTAAATTTTGTGGTGTGTGTGTGTGTGTGTCTCTAACTATAAGCTCTTATAATGGTGTGTTTTTAACTTTGTAAAATTTTGTGTTAAGGAAAACCTAAAACAAGAAAAAAAGGTTGACTAGTTGGTGTTGATAAGCTGGATGAGTATGAGCAATAATGTGATGGCTCATGAGAGAGATTGCTTAGTCTAGACGTATATAGAAGCTCGCGCCGCGCGCTCGCGCGCGCGTCGCTCGCACGCGCTATTTAGTTCGCATAGAGATATGTGGCCTGTTTAGAGCAAGGTTCGTAAGAAGGTATGTGCGGCTGTGTTAAAATTGTGTGTCATTCTACTGTTGCGCAAAGCTAGATATTTTTCTGCTACGAGAGATAGCCTAATCTTGTTATTTGAGTTGTTATGTCTCGCGCTTTGTGGTTGTTTGTTTGTGTGTGTGTGTGTCCTTTGTTGGTTTTCATGCAAAACGTGTCAAGTGTAAAGCTTTAAAACTGGCTTATTCTCTTGTGTTATTAAAGTGCTTTATCTGTTCGCGCGAGAGAGAGGAGGCGCTAGTTGCTTGAGGAGAGAGACATTGGTCGTGTTGATTATCTGTTTTTCAAAACGCGGCGCGGATTAATCTATTTAACAACCTTAGTTGAAAAAGCCTTTAAAAATATAGAAAAAGGGGTGTTTGGGTTAAGTACTAAAACGGGTCAAAAATGCATTGTTACTTGGTTGGTGTTCAAAGAGGTCACCCTAGTCGCGCGCCGCTTTTTTTTCTTTCTTTTTCGTTTTTTACTATTATATAGCGTTGGAGAGTATATGAGAGTGACTCGCTAAGAGTGTGTGTTAAGCCTTTTGAGTTGTTTTTCAAAAGTTGTGTTCAGAAGTGCTTTTCAAAGTTTTCTAAGTTACCACTTAAGTCTGTTAGTTTTAAAAGAAGCTACAAGAGCTTTCGCGCGCTCGTGATGTGAAGCCTTGTAGACTGTGTGAGGGGTCAAAGTTGTGTCATTTAAGTGGTCGCTTGTGAGATTTATATCAGCTGTCAAAACGCTGCACGCGCTGAGCATTTGTGTGCCTAGATCAAATCACGCGCCAAGATTGGTGTTTTCATTTTAGTAAAGAAAAAGCCCCTTGCGGCTCACTCTGACTTCTCTCTCTCAGCCATGTTTTCTTTGTTTTTAGAAGCTTAAAAGAATTTGCTAAGCTCACTTTAAGCTATTTTTATCATTCTGTTTTAACTTTGTGTGTGGTTTATTTTGAGCTGTGTTGACAGCTTATTTTAGCTGTCAATATACAGCCCCTTGATACGCTTTAGTCCATATCCCTCGCTG
Source organism: Tanacetum coccineum (assembly GCA_026074375.1). Taxonomy (NCBI): domain Eukaryota; kingdom Viridiplantae; phylum Streptophyta; class Magnoliopsida; order Asterales; family Asteraceae; genus Tanacetum; species Tanacetum coccineum. The sequence goes on along the minus strand of BQNB010001947.1, from coordinate 40,768 downwards.
GTGCTGTTAAGGTTGTGTGTGTGTGTCGCTATAGTTATTAGTGGAACTAAGGCCGTGCTTTTGGCAGGAGTCTAAAAAGCCTACTCTCTCGCACAGCGTTTTAACGCCCTTTTTGGTTGTAGTTAGCTTGTATTCGCTCGGTAGCTTAATATTTAGACGTTCAAGTAGGACTTTGATGTTTTTGCTTAGCACTCGCTCGCTGCGTCTCGCTACTTTGCTTACTTTTGACTTTTCTAGCTTCATTCTCTCGTCACGTTTTATTTATTGAATTCAGTGTTTACTTGCGCTCTCTCGCGGCGATTGTTTGTTGCTTGCGAGTTATTTTGTCTTTGCTTGCTTACTTGAGTGTAAGAAATCTCGCACGCACAATTTACCCGAGCAGTATGAACTCCAAGTTAGTACGAGACTGCTCGCGCGCTCGCTAAGCTATTCTGCTCGCCTTATTGAGATGTAATATCATTTGCGCTCCTCTCCGTCCTGCCGGCTTCTATGAGAGTCGTGTGTGTGTGTGTGTGTGTGTGTGTGTTCGCTGTGTAGCTCAGATATCTCGTTTGTCCTTTCTCTACACTTGGCTTAGTTTTGTGCCGATCACAGTCAAGAAACTACTCTTTAGCATTTAAGCCTCTCTCTCTGCTGCCTATTATAAGTTTCTGTCTAGTTTAGTGATTCTGCGACGCTGCTTATTTGATGGGTGGGTATAGTAGAGCATAGGGCTCTTATCTAGGTTAGGTTATGTCCCCCTTTAAGCTTATTTTGTCCAAACTTAGTTAATGTGTGTGTGTGTGTGTGGTGTGTGTCATAAGCCATTTTTTAGCCTTAAGTTGTTTAAGGCAATTGTCAAGAAAAGCCCTGTTTTTGTCAGCTTATTTATAAGCTTTTACAACTACTTGTAGTTATTGTGGAAAAATTGATGCTCACATGAGCTTATCAAAGTTGGTAAAAGTTTTCGTTGAAAAAAAAAAGAGAGACATGGGATGACCCGAAGTACTCGAACCACGTGCGCAGCCTCGCTACCCTCGACTATACCTCACGTTTTATTAACTAGTGCCGCCTCTCACACGCACGCGCCAGCACCTTGGGACTTCTCTGTTAGAGTCCCAAGTGGTTTCAATATTTTAACCTTTTTGGCTGTTATAAGCATAAGCGGTTTTTCAGCACGCGCTCGCTCTGGGCTTGATAAAGCCGGGGGGAAGGTGAGTGGGTTTATTATTTTTCGTAGGGTAGAATAGAGGTGTAAAGTAATTTAGTAACATTTGTCAGAATTTGCGCTCTCCAAATGGTTGTTGATAGAGTTTTTATAATTTCATTTCGTGTGTATATATGGTTTTTAGAAAATTCATTAAAAAATATAAAAACTAGCGATCGATAAGAAAAGAAAGATATGCGCTTGTCGAATTTTCTTTGTAATATATTTTGTAGGATCAAATGCAAAAATTTTTGTTAGGGTCTGTTGTTGTAACTTTTCGATGAGTTTAAGAACGGGGATCGGGTACGGTTTTTTTGTCGTACTGTTTTTGGGTCAAACGACCTCCTGATTTCAGTCTTAGTCTTTTTCATTCTTCATTTTTAGTCCATAGAGTAGTTTAGAAGCAAAAAATTTCTTTGTAGGTTAATTTTGAAGATTTTAGGTTTTTGACCCTTTGTCGGAATTCGTGCTTTCGTTTTTCAGCTTAATTCATAATTTTTATGGTTTTCTTAATCGTTTATGTTTGTTATTGTTAGAATTTAGCTTTCTAACACTCTCAATCATTTCTCTCAGTCTAACCTTCCAATCTTCCGACTGTATCGATTCACTAGTCCAGCCTCGTTGGGGATAAATGACCCGAGAACATTCTATACTACTTCCTGGTTTTATTGATTGTTGTTTTTTTAGATTATATATATTATTATATATTATATATATATATAGTTAAAGGAAAAATTAACAACTAGTATACATGGAATAGATTTCTAAAGATAAAAATGAAGCTTTTGAGAAAATTTGAAATATTTAAGTAGGAAAATTGAAAAACCACTAGGTAGTTCTTTAATTGCATTAGAACGATCATGGTCAGGAATTTGATAATGAAGTGCAATTCGGAGATTATTGTGACTCTAATGGGATTACTCACAATATCTTCGCCCCACGTACTCCACAATCAAATGGGGACGTAAGATAAGAAAGAATATGACCTTTTACAAGAAATGTCTAGGGACATTTCTTAATGAACAATTCATTCCACAAAAAGTTTGGTGGAATGCGTTGACACGTCAACTATATATTAACATAGGAATATTAATTTGGACCAACACTAGGAAAAACTCAATGAATTAGTTAGCAGGTAGGAAACCTTCCTTAGGAATATTTTAAAGTATTTCAAAGCAAGTGCATTTCATTTTGAACACTAAAGACTATCTAACCAAGTTTGACCCAAAGTCATACGAAGGTGTTTTTTCTAAGATATTCTCAAAATAATAAAGTGATGACATCAAATAACGTCTATTTTATAGCATCATTTATCCCATGTTATTAACCCATTTTATATGATTATTGCAAAGAATTGTTACTTAATCATTTAAATTTAAGAATTGCAGTAATTATCGAGTACTTGGTGAATATTAGCAAAAGGCGTGCATTCTGGAGCTTAAACGAAGATATTTTAAAGATTAATGATTCTGACTACCAATACGCCGTATCCATCAAGGAAGATACGACGTATCCGTGCCTGCACTCACCAAAGACCACGAAGGAAACAAGATCAATACGCCATATCCAGAGAAGATCAATACGTTGTATTAAAGATATAGTGTGTGAATATTCTGGAAGATATCAAGCGTGGTTCTACTTAAGAAACCCCTAATACGCCGTATTGCACCGACTCCAGACAGTATATATAGAAAACTCAAAAACAAGTTTTAAGTGTGCTAAATCATATTCTCGATACCTAAACCATAAAAGTAGATTTTCAGAGGAGAAAAAGAGCAAAAGAGGTCGAGCAACGCTATCAATTCCATAGGAGACAACGTGTAATTCATTATACTTTAGTAATCGTTCAGTTTTTGGTATCATTGTTAACTCGCGTTGTTTACCTTGGCTAAATAATGTTTTGTATTTATTTACTTTGAAGGCTATATCTTTGGGTATTAGCCCATTATTATGAAGATTGAATGTTTGGTAATTTGTTAATCTCGCTTTCTTAACTTATTGTTAAATGTTGTTTATGTTTTAATCAATATACTTTGTTTACTTGCTTATTGTGGCGACCTATCATTCAATTGGATCTAGTGATACGAACCAAGTAATCTAGATGCCGGGATAGCACTCCATATATTGATTTATACATCTAGACCAATAGGATCACAAATAATGACCTATCTTTGCCTTTAGATTAGTGAGCTTAGTTGGACCGGCAAGTGACCCTTGGGATCAACGAGTACATTCTTAATTAATTGGTAAAGACTTGGTTAGTGGACTACTAGTGTATAAATCGTCGTTAGGCGGTAAGTGGGTAAAGTCTCTATAAGCTAGGGTTTAACAAGATCACCATTGCTTTAATCCTTAAGATAGATTATAATAAGCATATAAGGATGCTTTATGCAGATGCTTTAATTGTGACAGAATTAATGTGTCTAGGTTTTAGGAAGAAGTCTCGCCTAAGTCTAAGAATGATATGCCCCCTCGAGAGAAGAAATCATTGCACTAAATAAACAAACCAACATTCTAATCGGATTAATAATGGTTAATACAGTTTTCTTATATTAGGCTCAACCGCTCTTTTATCTTTTATTAATTTGCTTGCGTGGGTTAAAGTGCCTTGAATTGATTTTAGTCACTAACAAACCGTGCCAGTCTCTCAGGTTGAAAACCCCCCTTTTACCTGTTAGAATTAAGATTAGGACTAACATAGGTTTAGCATAGGTTTGACTTAGATTAGAATTAACATAGATTAGATAACCAAGATATTAATAAATTGATAGATTTAACCTGTTTCAAGTGGTTCGACACCCTACTTACCTCGAATTACTACCACCGATCGGGATTACTGGCCCGTTTAAAGTGTTTTATTTTTGGGTTTATCGGCAAAATATAAATTTAAACTTAAGACCTAAAATATACATCACACAACGGGTCACGATCAAGTTTTTGGCACTGCTGCCGGGGAGTGAAAATTATATTTGAGTTTTATCTTGATTTTTGTTGTTTGTAGATTAGTTTAGATCTAACACCGTAGGAGTAGGGTAAATTTGAGTAGTGTATAAATTCTGTATATTTGTATAATTTTGTATAATTCTGTATTAATTGCTGTATATTTGTTTAGATTAGTTGTTTGTGAATATTTAATTGTTTTCTCAAATACACTGTTCTGGTCGATAAACCTATACGGCGTATCCACTTTCATCGGATACGACGTATCCAACTTTCTGTCCAATACAGCGTATTCATTCAACTGATTAATACGGTGTATTCAGGCCTATTGAATACGAAGTGTCGGTCATCTGATAAAGTTCTCTTCCATTCTCGAACTTAAGGCTCAAATTTTTTTAACACCTTTTTCCAGCTGGTTCTATTGATAATTTTCTAGTTATTTTTCAGTAAGAATGACAAAGATTATTAAAGGAGAGTTTGAGAAACTTGTAGATGTGAAGGTCGAAGATGTTTCGCTCACTTGTGATACATCACTTGAAGTTTTTAATAATGAAATCAATCGATTAAGCGGAATGGATTATGATTTATTCACATATGAGATTAAGGTTGCAAACATCGAATGTGGATCAAACGTGGATGATGATTCAGAACGACGAGTGTCGCATGAAGCTGATGATGATATGGGATATGATCCATCTGATGTTGCATTTATTGAATGGTTAAGGTCAAAAATTTTTAACTATAAGACAATGGATCATTATACAATGAAAGCATTATGGGTTTACTGGATTAGAGGAGATGATGAAGTTGGGCTCACTGATGAAGAATCTTCTGATTCTAATAATAAAGATGAAGTTGCTAAAGTCTTTAGGATCGATACTAATATATTTGACTATGAGACACTTATGTGCAAGGCCTTCAAAGAATTTAACTATCTTGTACAAATCGATCCAGACTTACTTACTAAGGACATTGAAGGGTTTAAAACCTATGAAGATTACAAAGACGATTGGATATATGAATGGAACGAGAATGTACCATGGGTATATGATAAGCCATGGCTTGATAATGGAATATGGAAGGAACCAACACCAGTCAAACACGATTGCAAACCTTTCAATTATAAGACTGGATACTCAGAATGGTCAACCTGTAGTTGGAGAGAGGATGGTTATTGTAATGGAGGAAATTTTCCCGGTGCTTACTTTATAGGAAACTCACTCCATTACCAAGACCTTGAATGGTACGAGGCTTTAGTAGATAGCGAACTAAAAGATGAAGCTTTAAGGAATAAGGCTATCATGGAAGGATTAATCGAAGAAGATGATGATGATGAGCACGATACGAATGAAGGAAACGATGGAACATGTATATAAACTATGATGATGTGTATGAGATAAATCATGAAGTTGACGAAAGAGAATAGATTATGTAAATTCATGGAGCTGTCGGTTTGGAATGTATAGACGATTATTCTTTGGAGTAATGAAGGTTAAGATACTATTAAAGGACATTGAATACGAGGATTGACGAATACAAGCCAAGATGCCATGCCTGACATACCAAGAAATCTGTCGTATAATGGACGAAGGATGGATGGTAACACGAGCTGAATAAAGTGGAAGACAAGTCTAACTTAAAGACTTTGTTATAAAGAAAAGTGCTTCCCGAGAGACAACCCAAAATGTTATTTAATTTTGTTATTGAGTTTGTCTTCCCTGACATCAATATGACGTATCTGCTCCATATCATATGGCGTATTGATTGTCTGGATGTTATCAGTCTTTACTTTTTATTAATTTTTAAAACATTATTATCAGTTCTGGCAATACGGCGTATTCATGCACATGATACGGCGTATTCACCAAACTGACCCGTATTTAGTTTTTTGTTTAGTTTAGTTTAAAATTCACCGTAGATACCAAGATAGGAATGCATAGTTTCTTATATTTTATACAGGACCTCGTGAAAGAAAATCGATAGATGTTGGTGGAGAATTTATAAAATCTGGAGATCTTAAAGTGTTGGAGTCTTGAAACTTCAAGATGGTTGTTCAACACACGATCTTGCTCACAAACTCAACATGGAGAATCTACCGAGCAAATATCAGGGGAGTTTCTCATTCTAATTATTTTTTATTCCTGTATTTTTAATGTTTTATCTTTACAACGAGGACGTTGTATAATTCAAGTGGGGGGATAAGAATTAGAATGTTTACTTGTCCTATTTTTCACATAAAACATCAAAATGCTTAAATTATGCTCAAATTTAAAAAAAAATCAAGCATACTTTTGTGAAAATTACATGTTACATAACCCGCATACAATAACCCTTAATAGATATTGTGAGAATTTAGCCTTATCCGTTTCCAAATGTTTACCTAAATTCCACAAAAATATGAGTGTGCCGGTGATGTAGTAGGCTTTAGAACTTAGCTTGGTATATCTCTTCGAGACCACAGTGATGAGTATTATGGGTTTAATTGGAGTAACATGTTTAAATTGGTAAATTTTTAGGATTACACCCAAATCGCCTTTACATGTTGTTTATTAACTAACTACACCAGTTAGTTAACCTCTAGTATAAACCCTTTGTTTACTCTCACTTTAAGAGTAAGATACCCCTAGAACAACCAGCAGAGCCTATCCATTCGTTTTCTTCTATTATGTATCATGGAACAACCAAAAGGGGATTTTTAGGAATTCCTGAATAGACTATTCCATGTATCATGGAACGACCGAAAAGGAACCTCTAGAAATTCCTAAATAGACTATTCCAAAAATATATAATAGTTGAATTTTGTCACTAACTTGTTTGTTTCATTACACCCTTACACCTTAGCCTACCCTGTTAGATTAAGTTTAATTTACAGTTGCTAGTTGCTTTTAGTGTAAAGTTTGTATTTCTCGAGTCTTGTGTCATTTTCTATCTTTGGTGCGGTTGGAAATTTGCACATTGCACATTGCACATTGCAAATGGAAATGTATATTATAGTCAAAGCTCATGTGATTTTACTACCATCACAATTATTGGTGAGTCTGAAGAACGAAGAACTAACGAAGGAATTATCCGGAATTATTATGATCGTGAAGATGGTGAAACTACACCGAGATTTGAAGAATAGCTTGTCAAAGAAAAGGAAAAAACAAAAAAATCGCAACAAAAAAAAGAGGAATATTTTGAGATAATCGTTCGCAAGAGCATTACCGAAGGAATTACACGAATGATCGATTATTCGTTGATACGCATCAAAAATCAACGATGTAGAGTATTGTATAAAGGGATTGATATGGCACTTGCATTGTAGAGGCTGTAAGTATTGGATGAATGGGGTAAGTGACCGTTCAGGAACGCCAACTTAGGTTGTTGTTTTTGAACGATGATCAAGACGTTGAAAATAGTCGTGTTTTTTTCATGGTAATGTCCGGGAAAAGTGTCTAAGCAATGGTTTTTACGGCTTAATTGTCTGTTTCTGATTTTTATTACAACAATTTACTTTCCTTTCTAATAAATTAGCCATTGGTCTACGACTTTTGGTGAAAGTTAGAAGGTTCCTACCCTATATCCTTCTTCATCCTAATCATTGGTTAAATTCGAATGGGGATGTGATTCAACACACATGTCTATTCCAACGTTACGGCCATGTATGTGTGCTTCAGCTGCCTTATTGGAATGGTACTTCTGGTGAAAGATTGTAGAATGATCAACACTAAACCTTATCATAAAACCATATTTACCTTTATAAACTGTTACTCCTTGGATCAGTGGTGGAGATGTGTATCCTTGCCAAGCTTATGATAGAATACTCGTCACGACCAAGCAATTGAGCGAATTAGTTACAAGTTACCATACAGATTAGTTGAGTGATTTGAGTGTTTTCATCTTTTCTATTTTGTGAGGTGTTTGGGTTGTGTACCATGTAAAGATCAAATAATGCTTTAAACAGAAAATATCCTTGGGGTACATTTTTGTAAACTTTAAAGGCACTTGAGACAAGTAGGATTCAAGTGGGGGTATTTGTATTGACACAAATAACATCTATTTTATAACATCATTTATCCCATGTTATTAACCCATTTTATATGATTGTGTAAAGAATTGTTACTTAATCATTTATATTTGAGAATTGCATTAATTATGGAGTACTTGGTGAATATTAGCAAAAGGCGCGCATTCTGGAGCTTAAATGAAGATATTTTGAAGATTACTATTCTGACTACCAATACGCCATATCCATCAAGGAAGATACGACGTATCTGTGCCTGCACTCACCAAAGACCACAAAGGAACCAGATCAATCGCTGTTCCAGAGAGTCAAATAGCGTATTCAAGATATAGTATGTGAATATTCTGGAAGATATCAAGCGTGGTCCTACTCTAAGAAACCCCAATTACGCATATCATCTTGTATACGCGTATTCCCACCACTCAGACAGTATATATAGAAAATCAAAAACGTGTTTTATGTGTACAAATCATTCTCGATACCTTAAACCATAAAAGTCAATTTTAGAGGAGGAAAGAGAGAAGAGGCGAGCAAAACTATCATTCTATAGGAGACAACGTGTAATTCCATATACTTTAGTAATCGTTTAGTTTTTGGTATCATTCGTTAACTCGGTTAGTTTACCTTGGCTAAATAATTGCTTTTGTATTTATTATGACGTTTGAAGGCTAATACCTTTAGGTATTAGCCATTATTATAAAGATCTGAATATTTGGTAATTGTTTATCTTGATTTCTTGATTTATCGTTGAATGCTTGTTTATGTTTATCGATATACTTGTTTATGTGCTTTTGTATGCGACCTATCATTCAACTGGATCTAGTGATATGGACCAAGTAATCTAGATGTCGAGATAGCTCTTCATATAGTGATTTATACATCTAGACCAATAGGATCACAAATAACGACCTATCTTTGCCTTTAGATTAGTGAGCTTAGTTGGACCGGCAGGTGACCCTTGGGATCAACGAGTACCTTCTTAATTAATTGGCAAAGACTTGGTTAGTGGACTACTAGTGTATAAATCGTCGTTAAGCAGTAAGTGGGTAAAGTCTCTATGAGCTAAGGTTTAACAAGATCCCCATTGCTTTAATCCCTAAGATAGATTATAATTAGCAAATAAGGATGCTTTATGCGGATGCTTTAATTGTGACAGAATTAATGTGTCTAGGTCTTAGGAAGAAGTCCCGCCTAAGTCTAAGAATGATATGCCACCTCGAGAGAAGAAATCATTGCACTAAATAAACAAACCAACATTCTAATCGGATTAATAATAGTTAATATAGTTTACTTATATTAGGCTCAACCCCTCTTTTATCATTGGTTAATTTGCTTGTGTGGGTTAAAGTGCTTTGAATTGATTTTAGTCACCAACAAACCATGCCAGTCTCTCAGGCTAAAAACCCCCCTTTTACCTGTTAGAATTAGGATTATGACTAACATAGGTTTAGCATAGGTTAGATTAGATTAGAATTAACATAGATTAGTATAACCAAGATATTAATAAATGATAGATTTAACCTCGCTTAAGTGTTCGACACCCAAACTACCACGAACTATCATCAATCGGGTACACTGCCAGTTAATGGTTGTTTTATGTTTAGTCGTGCAAAATATATAATTTAAAACTTGAAATTATATCAAATGGATGTAAAAAAGTACCTTTCTAACGTTTTTATAACCGAAGGGTTTCGTTTGCTCAACCTCCAGGGTTCATGATTTTCAATAACCCAAACTATGTTTATAAATTAAAAGGCTTAATATGTCTTAAGCAAGTCCTAAGGTTGGTTATTGATAGAATAAAAGCATTTTTGATAAACACAAGTATTCAATGGGAAATGGTCGATAAACACTTTTACTAAGAAATCCAAAGTCACACTTATCATTGTTCAAATCTATGTCGACGACGTTAATTTGGTTCCATAAGTAAAACTTGTGTGATGATTTTGCCAATAAATTATGTACGACGAGTATAAGATGAGTATGATGGGCGAGATGAACATTCTTCTTGGGTCTTCAAATAAACAAATGAAAGACCGTCTCTCGCTATTTTTCATCAATCCAAGTACATCAAGTAGTGTTAAAAAAGTTTCGGGTTGGAAAGATTCAAAACCAACCAAGACACGCATGTCAACGGAGATCAAGCTCACTAAGGACGATGAAGCTGACTCTGTGGATAGCTCTAAATATCGAGGTATGATTGGTAGTTTACTTTATTTAACCGCAAGTAGGCCCGATATTATGTTTAGGTTAGAACATCTTATTTTAGCTTATTTTAATAAGCTATAACCTGCAAATATCATTTGGAACCCTAAAATAAGCTTGCATGGCTTTTTGGACTTGATTTGTAAATGTTTTCATGCATAGGGGTATATATCGTAACTTTCTGAAATTTATAACTAAAGGGGCTGAAAATGTCATTATTCTAAAGTTATAACTATAAGGACCTATCTTGCCAAGTTCTAAAGTTAAAGGTTTAAATTATATATACTTTATATATAAAGGACTAAACTTGTAAAAGTTTATAAACCAAGGGTATATATTGCCATTTTTGCAAACTTGAAAATATAAAATATAATATTTTTATATAAATTATAAAAATATATATTAATATTATAAAACCCGATTTTATTAAAACCCGACACATTAATCGTTATTAATCATCGATCGGCGCATTATAAAACAATTACGTTATATATTTAACGTAATTTATCATCGACTAACTTTTGAAGAAACTTAAAATCTTATCGTATCACATTACTAGGGAGCTTCATATAAGGAGTTTCATTTGGGTATACGTTTTGACGAGTTTGCTAGATTTACGATTTAGGGACTTCAATTGATCTTCTAATAATGCTAGAGAATGGTGATACAATATTTCCATAAATTAATAAATCAAAGTAATACGTTAAACTTTATAAGTTTTGAAACATAAACCATCACACTAAGACTTGACATATTACCCCAGGTTGCGTGACGTAGCTGTTACTTTCACTTGATATACTTTTGCCATCAATCAGATTTCCCCTGTTAAGGTGAGTTCATAGCCTCGCATTTTAAATCTTCTAATGTTTTCATAAACCCACGAGGGAGATACATGCTATAAACCATGAATACGAGTATTTTTCCAACTGTATGCTATCATAATATATTATTGCCTAAGTCCTTACTTTTACCATTAAGACCCCACTATCATGAACCGTTAATTACTTTTCGCAGTAAGCGTGAATGCTGTGAATATATCTATTTGGGACTGAGCTTCTCCGTTGGTGTACCTATACTTTCTGGTAACCAAACGCACTTCATTTGAAACACTATGCTGGTGTTTGGCAAGGGCACCCGTTGGGGAAACTTATTGTGATTATTGATTATCTTAAGGTCTCGGTGCATGAGCTTAGGGCAATAATACTGTTTTCTATAATAATTGTACTCATTGCAATTATTACACTTATGGGTGTATAACAACGTAACCCACTATTGAACTTGTATTCAAACTGTTTACCATAAACCTATGAATTTCACTCAACCTTTGTGTTGACCTTTTTAGCATGTTTATCTCAGGTAATTGAGCAACTTATGGCACGGAGTGGCACGAACTTGAAGATGGCTAAACTGTTATCATTCAAACTTTATGTTTTCTTGTAGATTTTGGGACCTCTGTTTGTAAAAAGTCAGATGAAATATTAAATGATAACTTATCTTTTTAAAATGTCTCTTTTGAGTCGTTTTCTATGATTATGACTGTTGTACTATGAAATAATACCCTAGATTAGCTTCCGCTGCCATATGTCAAAAATGGCAGTGTTATAAATTCTATCATAGCTTGGAAGTCAAAAGGGATGAGGAGCTCCGTCCTTACATTCAGTTCAAGCTTGGTCAATTTACCTTTAAGGTAACCCCATCTCGACTCTCTCGAATCCTTCAAACTCCACACACTCCTGAAACCTTTTACTCAAGCAAATGGTCACTAAATTCTCTTGACGATCATCCCAAAAGCAATTTCTTTGGTCCTAAACATGACCTCGTCAAAAAGGCCATAACCACTCCTAGAACCACTCAAGCTCAACTTCTAGAGAGACCCCAACAAATTATAAACTGATGACATTCGTCCCGATTTGAAAGATTGGGAAACTTTTCTTTAAGGAAAATTTCTTTTGCTCTATGACCAAAAGAAAACAAGGTAAAAGCAGCACGCATACATGCTTTACTACCTAACCATTAGAAAAAGTTCAACTTCCAACTTCGATGATTGATTAATCGAATGGAGGAGTCATAAAGAAAACACAAAGGACCATGCCATTTTGCCATGCTTTTTGTCCTCCTTTTCATCACATCCTCCAAACAAATCCTCAAGCCATTGTCCCACCTGCTAGGTTCACGTTCCATGAATATGTCATGGATTCTCTAGACATTTCAAGGAATCCTAGCAAAGAAAAGGGAAAGAAATACCTCTCCCTCGGTCATCTCTTCATCTTCATCATTCAATGACAATGAAAGCACCAAGTCTTTTTCTCGTGTTCTATTTGAACTAATCCGACAAAGGATCAACCAAAAGCCTAACTAGAGAAGAGACAAAGTTTTTAAATGCTTGAAACCGCTATGTTTGTCACCTCCCAGTAACCTGGAGAAAGTAAAAAATGATTATGCTTGTGTTATGCCTATATGTTCTTGTGGTATGTGATAATTTTAATTCTTGGGTATGGTTTCCATGTTAAGATATTGATAAATTGAAAACTTTGATGTACGTTGAAACTTAGTACCCACTAGATGTTGTTATGTTTTATGGATATTGTTATCAATGACATTTGGTAGATGATAATGATGCTTGCATGATAATTTGTTTTGTGTTTGGGGTGCAAATTAATGTTCTTGTCGTATTTGTTTAAAAGCTGCAACCATGGATCCACATATGGTATGATCCTATGTCCTTTGGTGGATCCGTGGCTCACCAGTCCAGGCGCCAAAATTTGAATTTTCTTGATTTTTAACTTTTTCTACTTTATCTTATAACCATGCTATATGATACTATACGAGATCTTAAACCTTAGGATATAACATGTTCTGCATATAATCCAAGAACCATTATACAATTAATATCACCACTTTCTCCTTATAATCATCATCCTCAAACATCATTTTCTATACATTTTCATCATATTCCTCATATACAACCTTACTAGTTCATCACTATGACTAGTTCATCCAAAACAAATTCACCACACTTCAAAAGAAAAACCGCAAGAATGAGTGTCAAGTATCCAACCTATGTCAATCTCACATCCTCAAGTGAGGAACAACCAAATGAGAGAACTCCTTCACCTCCTCCTAGAAAGAAATTCCCTTTCACCACCTCAAGCACCATCAAAATCCATCTCTAGCAAAAGCCACACACCTACACCTATTCATCAATCACTAAGTGATCTCCGACACCAACCACACTTGCAACCACCTACCCAAACTTTGTTTTGTCATTCCAATAAAACTAGAACCTCAAGAACTTCATCCCCCTTAAATGTCACCAAATGATCCTATTTTACAAACCAGGATAATTGGCACCACCGAACCTTTCTAATCCATCTCCACCACCACGTGTCTCTCGACCACCTCCCGGTTTTCCAAATCCACCACCCAGATTTGAACCATTACCATCAACCCAACCTTTGTTTGTAACATTAACTACAACACACATAACGAAGCCTCTCCTCCATAACATTATAACCTCCACTAATGAAAAACATTTACCATCCACCTACCAAATCTTAGTAATCAAGATTTTCCTAATTCCTCCAAACATCTTGGATTTTGTTCATATCCAAATGACATGCTCACCTGTCCACACATATTTTGTCAAAAGTTTGTAGCACTCAAGCATGAAAACCAAATGCAACGAAACCGTGTCACTACATGTTTCTCATACATATTCGACACCGAACCTTGGCTCCTCATACACTCCCACCTTACTTTCCGCATTAGCCGCATAACCATCTCACCTCACCCCTTCGATTATATAGGAAAATGTTTTCTATCCCAAGATTTAGGATTTTTAATTGTTTTTTTTCAATTTTCTAGTTTAAACTTATCATGTAATGGCTTTAATGCCAAATTTTATGTTTTATCCCTCATAATGGATTTAACATTATTTTCATTTGTTGTGTTGATGATGGATGTTCATAATGTATATGTGTGCATTTGTGATTATCATATATATATGCTTGCCTACTAACTTTGTTTTCTAGCAACACATCCATATCTCGATTACTTGGTGCCCCAAGCAAGGGGGAGCATACACCAAAGGGGTCACTTGCATCTTAGTCCTTTATTTTTTTCATTTTCATTCGTTACCAAGTCACTTAGCATTCGTCAAAATAAGACATGCAAGGAAGGCCTCTGCAACACTTTTTGTTTTGACAAAAAGGGGAGAAGAAATGTAAACTCATCCACTAAATACTTATTTAGTAACTTTTAATAAGCATGAGTTTATATTTTGTCATCATCAAAAAGGGGGAGATTGTTAATACAAATATTCGTAGCCATAAACGATACTTTTTATTTAATTGATCTTCATGTTTTGAATAATAAACAATTATAATGCAATACTACATAAAATTTACGTAAACAAGTTATTTTAGTCAAAAGTTTTACTTTGATGCCGACAAATCACTTAAGGTATAAATATGGCATTATTAAACATAGTTAATGATCAAAGAAAATTATCATCATTTGCATAAACCTTTTCTAATCAAATGATTTAAGTTCACACATAATTAATTATAAGCTAGTTATATTAATCATGTAAGACAAAATAATATTAACCATAAGTGGAAACAATTTTTCCAAATCTTTCAAAATCTTCCTAAATCTAGAAAATCTTTCCTTATTCATGATAAGAAATATTTTGTTCAAGAAGAATCTAATAAACTATATTTAATAAGTATAAAACAATATTTTGTATAGATTTGGGGTTAATCACAAAATGACAAATGCTGTCCCAGCTCCACCCACGGATCCACCAAATACACGGGACAGATCCAAGGTTTGGGAGATTTGTGAGTCACACGAATCATTTCCCTAGGATAGATTTAAATTTCAAAGGTTTTCCTATAAATAGAAACCTTAAGTCTTCAGTTTAGAAAACTCTTGTAAAATATTTTTCACATACGTCTTTTATCTTTTATATTCTTTGATCATTATACTTGTTACATAATCCATTACAAGTGATCAACTCATTCCACTCTTTAGTGAAGAACACTCAAGAAGACATCAAGCTTCAAGTGTTATTAGTTTAGTTGTGTCATCACATTTGTGATAATCATTCATCTTGTATATCTTGTGTTGTGTGTTGTGTGTATCATATGTGTATGATAGGTTAGTATTTAAGCCACAATATACATAGTGTGTTAGATTGCTTCTATCTCGAAGTAGAACTCGGTATTTAGCTTAGTACCGGGGGGAAAAAGTGTAATGGCGTGTATGGTTTTCATCTTGCCCTAAATGGAGCTTGTTTGACATAGTGAAGATAACTCTCAAGTTAGGTACTTGGGGATGTGGAGTAGGCTAAAGAGGAGCGTTCGTACCAAACCATCTATAAGATCATTGTGTCAACGGGGTTTGGTCTTTCTTAGGAGCTTGAGCGCGTGGTCGTTTGAATGGATTTGGGATAGGTATGTAGTTACTCGGGAGGGGGGCAGGCGTTTTGTGCGCACTAGTTGATTCTGCGAATGTGGAGCGGACTCGATATACGTTATACAGACACGGAGTGATATAAGTCATGAGTAATAGATGGCATCCCATTAGCACACACAGTGAACTACTAGTTTACTGCGAGAAGCGGCGATTGAACTATGTTTTTTACTTCAATATTAAAGATGTTATAATTTAAAATGGTAAAAACTAATTCAACCCCCCTCTAGTTTTCCACACATGGTTCTAGGATGACTTTCAATACAAGACGCCGTTGATCATGAGTGGAGTAAGTGCTTGCTTTGATCCTGACTGACCTGGCCTTTTTTGTGTCCTCCGGTAGGGTACCTTCCGCAAGGTACTCGATGAGTGGTGTCATCCAGCATTATCCTTCTTCTTCTACAACGGCAAGGATTTCTTGTTCTTCTATCGATTTCTTTTTCAATATTTCTACTAAAACATGTTTGGTGAGGTGGGCGAAGCTCGTGGACGCAATTTTGCTTAGTGCGTCTGCCTTTTTATTTTCGCTCTGCGACACCTGTTCAATTGAGAACATCTTATAAGTTTTCCACTGAGTGCCTTGCATTTTCTAGGTATGGATCAGCCTCTGTTCTTTGGCTTCGTATGATCCGTTGATTTGATTCGCTATGAGGTGGGAATCCACTTTGGCTACTAGGTTCTTTACACCCGTTTGTTCCGCTATCCGCAGGCCGGCTATTAGGGTTGTGGAAAACTAGAAGGGGGGTTTAATTTAATGTTTATGTTTGTTTATAAAAACTTAGATTTGACTTTTTATGAATTCAATACTTGCACATATAATAATAAAATAAGTAAGAACAAATTAAAGTAAATAAGAGAATAGAGTTTAGAAAGATCAAACCATAACATAAGGATTTATAGTGGTTCGGTTACGAAGCACCTCTTCGCCCTACTCCACTCCTCGAGCAACTAACTCGAGAGTTTTCTTTACTATGTCAACAAACTCCTTATGCGTAGAATACCTTACAACAACTTTCGGTTATCCTTGATTTCCGACACTATGCTAGATGTCGAGTTCTAATCTTAGCTAGACCAATCTACCTCAACTTCCACAACTTCACTACACAACTTTTTGCTTCACGACATGATCCCGATAGACAACTTCTATCACACCTTAGTCTCTTCACACACTACTTCACCAATCCACTACTATAGATTACACCCTAAACTAAACACAACTTAGATGAATCACTAAGATTCAACTATACTTACAACAATCATCAAGATCTATCTACTACACAACTTTATAAGATATACAAATGATTTACAAGTTATATACGAATGCCAACAAGATTGCAATACACACTTGAGATGTAATAACTTCTTTACTGATGATGGAAGTTTTCTTCTCTTACACTTTGAGTAATTGACTTGGATCACTTAGAAACAAAGCTTTATGATTAAATATCAAAGGATTTTAATGAGAATTGTGTGGGCTGTATTTTTATCAAAAGAATAGTGCAAAAGTGAGAAAATTAGTGGGATTAGTCTATATTTAATAGGACATTCTGAAGTAGCGTCTACCTATAGGCGGTCCCCTTAAATAGGTGGACGGTCCCCTTAAAGATAAGGAGGTTGCCCTTGTATTTAAGGGGGCCGCCCTAGACTAGGCGCTCCCCATTTTGTCCTTTTGTGTAGGGAGAATTTTCTAGAACTTTCTAGCCGTTTTAGGTCCGAAAATTTGAATTTCAAAATGTTTATTTTGAATAAAACCATTCTTTTAATTGGTATAAAAAGTTTAATAAAAATGTTTACCTACATTTTTATAAAGTGTGAGGATGAATAAAAATTTCATTTGATCATAGAAATGCATTAAGCATATATTTATTCATACTTTTAAGTGAATATAATTTTTGAATGAAAATTTACTACTAATTACTTGTTTACGTTTAATTTTACATTGAATGTTTTTATATTTTGTGATTATCAAAACGTAAAGATGTGAAAAATATTAATAATGATTTTAGGCATTATTCTATCACAACCAACCCCTTTTTTGATGATTAACAAAATTTAAACTCATTAAATGTTAAATTATTTTTAAATAAGGAATTTAGTGAGTTTTATGGTCATTTCTCCCCCTTTTTGTAGAATCAAAAAGGCATCGTCGAGATTGCTATTAAAATCGACTAGAATAAATGCTCCCCTGATGTAGTGTTAACTTGAAAGACTTCAAAGGGACACATAAGGTTTCCTACTGCACAGTTAGTGCTGCAGGTTATAAAGATACAATTGTGTTGACTTACAACTCTTACAAGACTTACTACTGTCAAGAGGATAAAACAGAGTAAAAAATAAGCGTGTAGTGAAAACAAGAGGTACCTATGAAGATAAGTATTTAAAGTTATATTTTAAAGATACATATATTTGTAATTATAGAAATGATTATGATATGTTAGGAAGGTATTGTAAACCTTGAAGGATTCCTTAGTGTATAAAAGGAGGTCCTAGGGTATAGAAAAATATATCAATTCTCATAGCAGTTTTCAATAGAATTCTTAGAGCTTTAAGGTTTTGTAAACCCTAACACTAATTCAGAGTGTTCGTTAATATAATTGAGGCTGCAAGTTTTGGTACTGTTTCATTGTTTGCTATTCTAATTGTAATATTCATCTTATATCATTACTAGATCCGCATAAGTAATTTTGTATTCAAAAATCAAAGTTTTATCATATAAGTTTTGGATTTAGCCAAAGTTGCTAACCTACATCAAGCTAAGGAGGGACAAGAACGGTTTTAGGACTAACAAGTGGTATCAGAGCTTGTTGTTAAGCTTTGAATAAGAAGAATCAACCTCTTCTTTAAGATCTTTTTTTGTGACAAGATGGAGGTAGGAACCACCACAAACAATAATCTGACCGCAAGACTGCCTCTTCTCAACCTAGGAAACTATGACCTCTGGCTTATGAGGATAGAACAATACTTCCTGATGACTGATGATAAGTGTAAATTACACATATCCCAATTTGGTAACTTAATATAACCCAATTAACCCAAAACAGACCAAAAATGGCAAAAATATGCTTGTGTTTTTGAGTTTTGTATGTGCAAGTACGGATAAGTCAAAAATCCACCAGAAAACAACCAAAAGCGAGCAAGCACGGAAACCCCCCCCACGAGGGGTGGGGATCAGAAGAGTACAAAAAAGAAGCCAAAGAACCAGCCTCAGCCCAATCCTAGCTAAAATCCTTTTATAACATCCATAAGGACAAATCTTGAAAATTTCCAAAGTTATTTATAACTAGAAATGGAATCACAAAGAAAGGGACTAAAATTGCCAAGAGGGCAAAGTCCAACTGAATTTTACCCCGTACTCAGTTATAAAAAGGCGGGTAACTCCAAACACTATTCATCGTCTTCCCCGTTTTCACCCCATGGTAAAACAAAGGCAAGAAAATTAAAGGGTACGAAGACAATTCAAAGTCTCTCTTACAAGATGGTAGGGATAATTCAGTCAAATCAAGAGAAATCATTGGTCTACTCAAGCTTTGAGCATACGCGGCTATGAAAAAAGCACAAATTTAAGTGGGTTTTTGTGCTAAACTACTCACAAAAGAAGCACAAACGTCACATCAATGGAATGACACGCTGGCAATCCTCAGGTGTCCACAGCTTGATCAAACGGCCACAATAGAAGCTCAAATGATTGAAGAAATGATTGGCCAGGATTGAAAGATTGGAGGGCAGGGCAAGAGATCCTAGAAGCTTCTTTCAGAGCCTATAAATAGGGCCTTCCTCTCACACACACGGGGAGTGTCTTCTTTTTATCTAGTTTTTAGTAATTTAGTCTAGCTTAAAATTCGTATTTTCCTTAAATGTAATTTTCCTTTTTCAAGTAATGTAATCAGCTTCTTTAATTAATGAAATTCAGTCTTTAGTATTTTAAATCTCATTTTCTAAGCCCTCATTTAAAGTCATAAGCTCTCTTAATAAGCCAAATTGTCTCATTAAGCTATTAAGCTTATATTAAGCTCTTCATCTTTAAGCTGAAATCAGAGCCTATTTTAATTCAGTATTAATCTTACCTAAACCTTAAATCAGTTTAATCTTTAATGGATCTATTTGGATATAAGCTTTTTAGAAGGGGATCTTAACTTGGAAGAGATCCCAAGGACTTATACCCTAGCTTATTAATAAGCTAGGGAGCTTGTAGCTGCTTTTATTGGTCCTCTTGTTTAGCTAGAGGAGTTTGTAAGTTTCTCTTTCATTTTTCTTTAAATTCTAGCTTTAAATAATGTATTATTGCTTGCTATGTTTTGATCTGCTAATCTCTTTTTGCTATTAGTGATTACATATCCCTTCTAGAGCTTTTTAGTTATGTGTTTTTCATCTGTTTTTGCTTAGATAGCCATAGATCATTATTTACTAATTTCTGTCATAATAACTCATAAAATCCAAAAAATATTACTAATTAGTTAGATCTTAGAATTTTACTTATTCAGTTGTTAATCATGATTGCTAAGTTTGTTTTTAAGCTAGTTTTTTATCTGTAGTTTAATACTTGTTCATTATATTTCCCTTAAAAAGCTTTTCTTACACCTGTCATAGTCTAAAAGGGGGTTTGGTTTAGTGCACTCTTCAAATTTTTACACAGCAGTACTAAACATAAGTTACAGTACTACTGAGCCGTTTACACACCAGTACTAAACCATAATTAGTACTGGTTAGCTTAGATTTTTAGCTAGGAAAATACAAGTAGGATTAAGTTTCAGTTATAGCTTTTCTTAAATTTAGTATTAGCTTATATTACTTACTTATTTCATCAGTTTAGTTCTGATCTTAAAAGTCAAATTGCTTCAAAGCCCATTATTTTTCAAAAATAGTACTGCTGAACATAATTTACACTAACATTACTAACACAGTTAGTACTGCTACCTTTTGGGCTTAATTTAGAACAGTAATTTTAGAATTTAGTTTATCAAACTTTGTAGGATTTGAGTTTTAATATAGCTTAATATAGTTTAAGTCTTTAATTTTGTTTTCTAGCTTATTGTCTTAGCTTATTTTTGCTGTCAAAAAGTTAAAAAGCAAAACGTACTTAGAAACTTTAGGATGTAAATTTGTTAATTATTAGCTTATGGGTACCCTATGATTTCCCAGCTTAATTAATAGATTTATAAGTAGTTTTATAAAACCTTAAAGTTTTAGAGTCTGATTAGCTTTTTAAGCCTTTAAGCTCATTTGGAATTTGTGTTCTCTTGCTTATTTTCTGAGTTTGCTTAGTTCATGCTAAATTATAGGTTTTTGTTTTTTTGTTTGTTTAAAAGTACTTCTAGGTTAAATTTCTTTGCATTTTTGGATTAAGCACATCATAAGCTTCCTAGAACACTTTTCCTTTTTCAAATTAAGCTTAATTTGAGCTCAATATAGCTGTTTTAGTAAAACATAGCCCAAACCCCTAGTTTCTGTAATAGCTTATTAATAAGTTCTTTTTAGAGCCTATCTTTGAGTTTCAGCCCAAGTAGCCTTTATTAATTTTGTTCCCACTAGCTTCCTCTATAACTTTGCTTTTATAAGTTTTTCATAATAAGCACTTTTTAATTTCAAATTATTTTAAGCTTTAAAAGGACAAGTAAAGTGTATTCGGGGTTAGGGCCCAGGTTAAGTTTTGTAATTTTCTCATTTCTTTGTTTCGAAGTTAATCCTTGCCCCATTAAATTAGTTTTTTTCCCGTTAGCCTTTTTTCCTTTTGCAACCATTAGTCCTTGATAAAGATTTAATTAGTTTAATAGATTAATTAGTAAATTAGGTTTGAATTTTAAATTAGTTTTTAATTAAACTTTTATGAAAAGATAAAAATTAGGCTTTATTTTTAATAATATTTCGGCAATTTTTCTTTATTTAGTGGAATATTTTAGTTTACATGTTTTAGGAATTTAAGAATTTGTCTACTTGGGGTTAATTGTCATTATTTGTTGCTTCATAGTTCGTAATAATAGCTTATCCAAAATATCCTTTGTCCAACAAATCAGGATCCGAACCTAAACGAGGTTTCAATTTCACTAGTCGTTAGGGAAACGACCCGGGTGATCATACTTACCCGGTTTAAACTACTTATATATTATATAATAAATTATTTTTGTAAGTTTTAACTTTTACCTAGTTAAAGGTGAATAGTTTGGAATTTACTAAGTAGTATTTTTATTAAATATTTATGGAACGTAAAACTACAATCAGTTTTTGGCGCCGCTGCCGGGGACTAGTGTTTACGATTCCTACGTTTTGTGTTTGTTGATTTGGTTTGAAGATCCTTTCGTCCTCGAAAGTTTCATTCTTGTTTTAAAATTCAAAAGTAAAAAAAAATCAAAAATATAAAAAGTAAAAAAATATATTTTCCTTTTCTTTTTAGTATAAGTAAAAGATAAAAAAAAAATAGAAAAATCAAAAACATAAAAAATTGTCCTTTAAAAAAGAAATAAAATAAACAAAGTTGGTAATCGAACACCAACAAATAATATCTTCTATTGAGATATTATCATTTCAATTTCCGGTGAACTTGCAATTGTTCCCAAATCGTAATCAAAGATTTAACACTTGCCTTTTGTGTCACTACCAAGTACGGCTCACCTTGAAAAGCAATTTTCAAGAGCTACCGTGAAGTAGTTGATTATTTGGTTTAAGTCTCTTTCGTGTAACCGTTAAAATTATAAAAAAAAATTTAGTGGTAATGTTATGCTTTAATTGATAGTTTTTTCTTTTTTATGCGCACTCGTTCGCATCTTCGAGACGTCGACAACAACAAAATACTTTCCGGTTGAACAAATTGTTGAACAAAACGTTGTTCTGACAATCGAACAATGGCTCAAATGTTACAAGCACCCATCGAGGGTTATGAAGATGCTATAGTTATTCCACCAATCAATGCAACAATTCGGCTCAAACAACCTTAATCAATCTTGTGCAAGTAATAAGTTTACGGGTAGAAACAAGACCCTCACAATCACCTCGATTTTTATAAGGTCACTTCCAACGTTTTAGACATCCAGAAGTTCCGAAACACTTCGGTTTAAGATTTTGCTTTTCCCTTTTTCTCTAACGGTGAAGCCGAAGATTGTTAGAAAGGGAACCTCCTATATCAATTCTTCACATGGGACGACACTGTTTCAAAAATTCATAAACCAATACGTTCCCACCTTCAAAAACCACCTACTATCGAATGAGATCATTACTGTTTTATCAAAAACCAAACAAAGCCTTTTCACGAAGCATGGGAACGTTTGAAAAGGAACACCTTCGTACAATGTCCTCACCATGGCTTTCGCGTAACTCCACCAACTCGATACTTTTTTACAACTCTTTGAATTCAAACGGATCAAGATGCCTTAGATTCTGCATCAGGTGGCAATTTCCTAGACAAGAGCCGCAATAAGGTTTAGCAATTATTGAAGCAAGTCAAAGTTTCGTTACTCTAGAAGTCGTGCTAATGATTCAAGAGTGAGTACGGATCTCCCTCTTTTCCTAATTCTTTCACCCTTCTAATAAATTCCTTTCGATATCAACAAAAGCCGCTTCTCCTCGAGGATAAGATGACTAGCAAGATGAACCAAATGATGAATAAAATGAAATGCTTATTGATACTCCACATCTGTCAAGCCATTTGAGGAAGTAATGGGTTTACTTTGGATCGAATCACAATTTTAATCATTGTCCGTTAACTCGAAGTGGAAACGATTTTCCCATTTTTCATGACAATATCCAACAATTTCAACAAACCGCAGCCGTTGGTAATTTTCTCCAAAGAAACCAACCTTCCAATTTGGCAAGTCAAATGAAACCACCGGGTTTCAATCAACCGAATGTCCAAAACAACCAAAACCGTTATCAGGGAACCAATCTAGATTTCAACCAAACACCTGTGGAACAGAACTTATAATCAAAACCGACAAAACAACCAAACAGTAGGATCGTTATTCCTTAATGAAACACTGATATACTGTCAACTATGCGGATCTATTGGCATACTTAAGAAGAACACGACAATAGTTTTTCCAAACGATTCTTTTATAAACCTTTGAATTCTGCCTAACTTTGGTCAGATCCTAAATACAATAACAACAATTCCTTAACTTTGTGTTTTTTCTATGTTTGTTCTATATTCTAAATATCTTCCTAGAGATCCTTTAAAACATAAAGGATAACCTCTAGTAAGATGTACAGTCCTTGTATATCATTACACTAATTGATAACTTATCACTAATAACTTTACAAGATAAATGCTAAAACAACCGTTTAGAACTTTATAGTTCCCTATATCCACGTCAGTACTTCGATCTTGACTGGCAGTAACTTTGCCTTCATTTAGGCAATACTTTGATCTTTTCACTTAGCAGTAACTTTTGACCTTTTGACTTGTATTTCCCCAACAACCTCCCCCTACCTTAATTCTACTTGATTGACTTCAAGTTTCTTGATAGTTGGTCTATCTTTAACATCAGTCTTCTTGTCATTTAAGCAGTACTTGCCTTCAATCTTTTTAGCTTCATATCTTTGAGCAGTATCTTGTACACAATCTGTTTGAGCATCTTGAAATGAAACCTCTTATCTTGAACATACACACTTCTTCAAAAGTCTTTGTCTTTGCCTCAAACAGATTGTTCTTCTCAGCAACATGTCTTTTCAGCAACATGAATGGATTTGATGAGCCTTTACCAAGTAGCCATTCACTCTTGGGCTAGTCAGTTCTTTGGTACCTAGAAAAGGTAATAATCCATGATGAACTGAAAATCACTTCAACACTCAGAACATGAATCATAGTGTGTTGAGTACTATATGACTTTTGGTAAGTCATTACAACCATAAACGGATTTTATTAGTCTTTACCTGTAGCCGTTTGCTCAGGACTAGTCAACTCTCAGTAATAAAACATTGGTGAGTTGAGGACCATATAGTTTTGAGGCAACTATTAAACGCTATCAACGGATTTGACTTCTCTTTACTCAAACAGCCGTTGCTTTGGAGTAAACCAATAGATTCCCCAGTGTAATACCATGGTGTATGATCATCATACAATTTTTTGGAAATGTCAACCATCAACAGATTTGAGAGGTCTTTACCAAAACTGTTGATTTGGACTAGCCAATTCTTATGTTTTGTAAGACATTGGTGGAATTGAAGTACCATTTGCTGTGGTGGTGGTATAATCAACACTCCAATCCCTTAAAACAGTTGACATTCACATATCTGTGCCTAAATCGTCTGCCAACACTCAAATCTTCACAAATTTCAAAAACAACTTTTTAACTAGCAGTACCTTCATCAGGTACTGTTTTTTTTACACAGCAGTACTTTTAAACAAAGTATGCTTTGTTTACAGTTAAGTCTGTTTATTCAAAAGTAAGATATATATATAAAGAAAAATTTGATAAAACATACCATTTGTTTAAGAATTGTACCATCTTCAGTTGTCCCACAAATGAACAGATTGTATCTAAGTGATGGCTGTCTTCAGTCTCATCTTTCAACTTCATGCCATGTTCTAGCATCCTTATCATCAACTCTCTTGATAGAGGAAATCTTCTTTCACCAGCATGTGAATTCATAGTGCCATCTTCTATATCTAGTGTAATCACTCCTGACGATCATGAAACCTCCATCATATATCCCCATTCTTCTTGATCCTTCCAGAAATCATCATCACTTGATTCAGCCGTCTCCCAAATAATGTTTAGATCACCCAGAAGTGCCAAACCTAAGCCGGTTGGAGGAATGTGCTCATAATAGTCATCAACAACTCTATATAGGTGATATAAATCCTGTCTATCTAAAACATGCAGTATCTCCCATAGAGTATCAAAAGCTCTGAAGTGATTATTTGCTCTGTGAATGATGAGATATTCTCCATCAGGTGAATCAATAACTTGGAGCTCTGTAATCATGGGATTCCTTCTAGAGACTCTTTTATCATGTGTATTCTTTTCAGAATCTAGCAACTCGAAGATAGTTTCTAAGCTCATCAATAGTTTCTGAGCTCAACTTAGGCTTTCTTGATGGCTGGGCTTCAGTAATGTAGCTTTTCTCTCCTTGAGATTCTGTACATTCTCTTCCTTCAAACATCTCCCTTTCCTTCTCTTGAATCCATTGGAACAAAGTCTTTGAAGATCTCAATAGATGCTTGAACTTTTGTCATACAGCGCCCTCATCTGTGGATACTTAAGTTTTTGCAAATTTTTGTACCCTTGTCCTTTTAGGAAACTCATCATTTGATTTCTTTCTTGAGCAAGAGAAGTAGGTTTCCTTAAAGTAGTCTTTGGCTTTGTTTTCTTCAATTCTTCAAACCTCTTTCTTTCCTCTTCTGCATCCCAATTCAGCTTGAATTTTTCTAGCAACCTCCTCAATCATTTGTCGTTTCCAAGGCTCTGTATTTGTTGAAATCATTTTTCTTTCTTTTTAAGGTTCTTCAACCAGTATCCCTTTCCTTTATCTTTAGGGTCAGTACCTTGAGTATCAGTACCTTAGTTGGCTGTTGAGGTTGATTTGTAAGGGACCAGAATGCTCAAACCTCTTGTCTAGAGATAGCAACAAGAACTTCAAGGTCAGCATTATGTTGTTCTTCAAGTCCAAACTTGATTGGACGGAGTGGCTTGAAGGACCTGCTTCATCTTCAAAGTTGAAGGGTCCTTGGAGTAATAGTACCTTGTCTAGCAGTACTTTGAGTTGTTCTCCAAATCCAATTCTTCTGTTTCTCCACTCTTTACATTAGAAGCTTCTTTCTCCTCAATATTAACTTCTTCATCCCATCACTTTTCCTTTCCACATCAGGAGTAACAGCAGCATCTAGATTCAGCAGTAATCATCATAGAATGATGTGTTGTTATCTTCTTCTTGAACATGTGCTCTTCCAGAAAAAATTTCAGTCCATCCTTAGTTCCTCCCAATTTGACTGAAGACACTTTCTTCTTATTCCTCTTTCTTCGTCTCTTTTGCTTCTTAAGGTTTTGATTCTCTACCCAAAGAGCATGATGTTTGACCACTGGAGCTACTAATTTGGACAGTTTCTTTAGCTTGGCTTTGAGCTTGATGATTAGTTTAGCTTGAGAAAGGGTTTGCTTCTTGAGTCTCTTAACTTCCCTGTTCAAAGCATATATATCTAAAAGTCCCTCATCTCCTCCAGATGTCTGAGACGCATCTGTGGGAGTAAAATCATTGGGAGATTTAGGAATAGAAGCAGCATCATGAGATTCAGCCGTACCTTGGAAGTCAGCAGTCCTTTGTAGTTCAGCAGTCCCTTGAGAGTTAACAGTATCATGGAAGGAAGCAGTACCTTGTACTGAAGCAGTACCTTGAGAAAGAGCAGCACTTTGAGAATGAGCAGCACTTTGAGTTGGAGTGCCTTGAGCATCCCTTGCTGAACTTGCAGCCCTAGAATGAGGACTAGTACTCTGTTCTTCCTCTGCGGCCAATGCTGTGACTACTTCTAACATAGATGGAGTCAAGGGAGTAATCTTACATGAGAACTTAGTGCTATGCTTCCTCATGAATGTAAACACTTTAGAAGGAAGTGAAACTGATGGCATAAAATCTTGAGGTCTGTCTACCCCCTCTAACTGCTTGTTCAAAAACAATTGAACGAACCTAGGATACATAAGAAAAGGAGTACCATTTGAAATATGTCCTAGCATCCCAGTTAGAATCATCAAAGAGAAATTAAACTTTTGGTTTGTGGCTAGACCTACAAGAGCAGAGGCAATGTTTGTCCCAAATTGTTCCCATGAAGTGCTCTTAGGACTTAAACAGTGAAGTAAGACATGAACTAAGTACTTCCACTGTGGGCTAAATAAAGGTTTAGAGAAGGTGAGTTGTGCTAAGTTACCCTCGTAGCCAATATCGCGGAGCGTATCCCAAATCACTTGCTTAGGAAAGCAATCAACGCCATTTTCATCGTCAAAAAGTAGGTCAGCTCGAATGGTTGCTTCAGAAATCAAAATCTTCTTGCCAGCTACTTTGGCGCGAATATGAGGGACATCATTGATCACTTGTAGAGTAGCTGTAGCCCAAAATTGTTGAAGCCATGGACCAATAAGATCAGGATCAACCAACAGAGAGTAATTAATGGAGCAGCCAGTGAGAAAATCGATGACTTGATAAAAATCAGCATTCTGAGCCGTCTTTTCCACACACGCAATCATGTTGTGCTTGTTACAAGAGCGAATGTTTGCCATTTGAAAAGAATTTGATGTGCGTCGAAGGTTGGAAATTAAAAATTTTTATGAATGAAAGTAAGTAAAGTGAGAGAAAAATGCAATTCAGTTTGATTATTTTAAAGTTGCACGGCTAACTAAGAAGTTACGTTGGAGATCCCGTTTTTAGCGCAAAAACGTACGTTACCGTTTGACCGAACGTTAGAACAGTACTTTGTTGTCTAAGCAGTACTTTCTAAGGCCAAGCATTACTTTGAGTTGATTAGCATTACTTTTCAACACAAAAAGTAGGTCCCAACTCAAATATGTGCAACGACAACCCTTTCAACGTTTGCAAACTACTCTTCAAATCAACAAACTTCTAAAAAATCATTCATATCCTCCCTCAAATATAGCAGAGTGCTTCAAAAAATCAATCTAACCAAAACAGTACTTTATCTTTATCACCAGTACTTTAATATGTGAATCCCCCCTCCACAATACTATGGGTTCATCCCCCATCCCACCCCCCCCCAAAAAAAATTGTTACCACCAAAAAGTTAAATCTTGCCAAGTCAAAGCCTTTGGTGAGTAGAATCAGCTACATTGGCATCAGGATAACCTTGACCACATTAATGAGGCATTGCTCATAACAATCTCGCATGAAGTGATTTCGAATATGGATAAGCTTGGTCTTCGAGTGAAAAACAGGATTTCTCACAATGCAAATGGTGGCTCTCATAGTCTAAATGGATTTCAGTGTTCTGAAAATTATATCCATAATCAAGTAGTTGATTATTCATCCAAAGAACCTGAGCACAACAACTTGCAGCTGCTACATATTCTGCTTCTGTAGAGGAGATAGCCACAATTGTTTGTTTCTTGCATTGCCAAGAAACTAGTCTTCTGCCAAGATATTGACATCCTCCTGAAGTTGATCTTCTGTCATGGTTGTCCCCAGCATAGTCACTATCCGAAAAAGCTTCCAAATGAAAAGGAGAGTCTTTAGGATACCATAAACCCAAATTAGGTTGATGTTTAAGATACCTAAAGATTCTTTTGAACATCCATGAAGATGATAAACCTTGGAGTGACTTGAAATCTTGCACAGCATACAAACAGTCAATCCATTTTGTCTGGTCTTGAAGCAGGTTAAGTAACATGATACACCCAATCATAGACCTATAAAATGCAACATAAACATCTTCACCTTCTTCATCATTTCCTAGATAATTTATGAGCTTCAATGGGGGTGGATGCTGGCTTAATGGTTCTGAAGTCAAACTTGTTGAGAATATCTTTCACATATTTGTCTTGACTTAGAAAAATACCACCATTGGATTGCTTGACTTGAAGCCCTAAAAAGAAAGTGAGTTCACCCATGGAACTCATCTTGAATTCCTTTTGCATAAGATCTTCAAAATCCTTCACCATAGAAGACTTGGTAGATCCAAAGATGATATCATCAACATATACCTGTACCAACATGATATCTCTTCTATCCTTCTTAATAAACAGAGTTTTATCAATAGCCCCTCTCCTATATCCATGCTTCAAAAGAAAAGTGGAAAGTCTTTCATACCATGCTCTTGGGGCTTGATGCAGGCCATAAAGTGCCTTGACAACTCTGTAGACCTTGTTTGGATGAGCAGGATCTTCAAAACCTGGAGGCTGTTTGACATACACTTCTTCTGTGATGTTGCCATATAAGAATGCACTCTTGACATCCATCTGATAGACAATGAAGCCCATGAAAGATGCAAATGCCAAAAAGAGTCTTATTGCTTCAATTCGGGCAACAGGTGCAAACACTTCATCATAATCCACACCTTCTTCTTGTCTGTATCCTTGTGCAACTAGGCGTGCCTTGTTCTTGATAATAGTACCCCGTTCATCTCTCTTGTTTCTAAAAACCCATTTAGTTCCAATCACCCTTTTGCCTTCTGGTAGGTCACATAACACCCACACCTCTTGTAGCTTGAATTGAAGCAAGTTCTTCTTGCATTCTTCAAGCCCAACTTTTCATCTGCTAATGCTGAGATGACTTTACTTGGGTTCCCTCTTGAGATAAGAAACAAGCAAACAAGCATGTTTGCTGATCTTTGTGTTTGGTCTCTATTTTGCTGTATATGAAAGATAGCAATGCTTGATGGTGAATTTGAAGTACTTTCTTGAATCATTCTTCTTGTTTGAACCCCAGCAGACTTTTGTCCAATGATATGACTTTGAGGGCTAATCTTATGAATTCTAAGTGGGGAGTAGATGGAACATCAATGTATAATCCAAGTTGTTGTAGTCAGCCTACTCCTCCTTCCTCAGCATCAAAAGAGTTGTAGAGAAAACACCATTTGTGGAGTATGCATCATCAGAATCTGTAGGTGTATTCCAGTACTTTGATGATGTGAATTAGCAGTTACTTATAGTGAAAGTACAGTCAACATTGTCTTTTCCTTTGCGCAATAGATATATTTTCTGCGTTATTCTTCTGCAAAAGCAATCCGTTGATCATCATTATTTAGCTTTGCAAGAGAATTCTGATGCACAAACTTACAATCGCATCATGTAACAGCTTGATCTTCAAGGACAATTTAACTTCTTTTGCAGCATTACTTTCCACAGGAGGCCATATACTGAGTTGAGTATTAACACTGAATTTGCTGATCATCCAACCTTCCAACATCATCACAAGATATTCCTGTTCTTTAAATCAGCATAGTTTTTCTTTCCCTTACAGGAAAGAAAATTCATGGATGGAGTTAGAATGTCAAGAATCAAACATCCAATCTCAGGACCTTTCCCTTTTGATTCTCCTGATTCTCAAGAAAATTTACATAAGACAGTCTTGAACCTTCATGTGACCCTGTTATAAAACTCTAAACCCTTTGCTGTTATAGAAGTTTCCAACAAATATCCTTCTCTGACTTGCCATCAAACTTACCCAAATGATCTAAGATTAAGTATAGTCAGAGGACATCCAAAAGGTCTCATAAACTGATGTGGGAGATCTTCCCATCAAATTTCAAATTGATTCTTTCAATGAGGTTTAGTCACCAACACTCTATAAAGCACATAACCAGCAGTATTTGAACTGCTTCAGCCCAAATTGAATAGGTACAATGGATCTGCTAACATATTCTAGCAGACTACAATGAGAGTCCCTATTCTTTCTTTCTGCAACACCATTTGCTGTGGAAGTCCTGGCAATGCTATATTCTCTCTTTGATTCATTCTTGGCAAAAAATTCATCATAAGTTTAATCTTGAACTCCTGTTCCATGAAAAAAACAACACACCTGATGTCTTCACTTTATGTCTTAGCCAGTTTCAAACCCACAATCAAATCATGAAGCCATATCATAGTTTCATCCTTGTGAGCCAAGAAAAATACCAACAGAATTTGCTGCATTCATCAGTGACCCCAAGCATACTCTTCCTTCCTATTTACACTCTCCACTGAAACAGGTCCAAACAATCCAATGATAGCAATTCAAGAGGTTCTCTGACAGTTCTTTCCTCAATCTTCTTGCAAGATGCCCTGTGCTGTTTACCCTTTCTACATGCCACACAAGAGTGATCAAGTCTTTGAATGTCATTTAAGTAAAACCCTAACTATATTTGCCTTAACCATCTTGTTGATATTTTTGAAGCTTGACAAGCCCGACTACTGTGCCCATAGGACGCTTCATCCTCTGTTGCCTTAGCAACCAAACAAGTGATTCCACAAGAAGGAATAATGTTCTTTAAGATCGTAGTCTTGTAACATCATACTTTCTAGGATCTCTAAAATTACAGATCTATCATCAACAAACTTGAACTTTGGAGATAGGATAAACAATCCTTTATCTGTGAAAAGGAACCTTGTGCTTCTTATCACAGATTTTGAGAAACAGATAAAAGATTAAACTTGAGCTCTTCCACGATAGCTACTTTCTCAATCTAAGCAAGGCATGTCTAAATGGTCCTTTTTCCTGAGATTCTTCCACCTTTAAGTCGTTTCCAAAGGCCACATAAGCCACCTTTGAACTCTTAAAATCAGACAACTTGTCCCTTGTCCTTCCCTGTCATACATCCAGAGCATCCACTGTCAATTATAGCATAGTCCTTGAGATCCTCTTCTGGATTGCCTGTACAAACAATTTCAAAGCATTAGACTCTTTTAGGGGACCCCAAGTCATAACAGACATGGATAGCCCCTAATGGAGATTTACATACCACCAAAATTGCTTGAGTTGTGTAATATCGCATTACCCCTATGCACAGATCTAGATATTCCCTTTTGGTTTCATGTTTGTTTTTGGACTTAGCATTGCCTTTTTTTGACAGTTGTTGGGAAGTACGCTTTAGATCCAACAGTACGTTCTCTTTCTTTAACCAGAACGCTGTTAACAAATTTCTTGGTTTCATTGTGTCATATGAGGAGTTCCTTGTAGTAAGAAGACCTCGATGAATGGGTTAGTAACTTGAGATTCAAGGTCTTCTACTATCCAGCCTTGGATAATAACTTCCCACAGTACCTCGTGAAAGTACTGCCTTTGGTACTCTAGATCAAGCAGTCCCTTGTATAAGTCAACATAAGCATTCTATATTTTTGAAGTACTTTTGCGTGATGTATGGTCTAGCATACTTATAACCCATCCCTTGTAATTACTAGCTTATGGGAATAAAGATCTCCTTTGGGAGGTTTCCTAGAGTTTCTTGCGAAATTTACAATGGTTCACTCTTTGGATGTTGTTCCAAACTGTCTAGTTTCCCATGAGACCCTGTGTTCCCTTAGATTATGATTTTGGGTATGTGGGAGGTTTCTTTCATGTAGATGCTTCCTTAATAAGATGAATAGGACTTTAACAAACAAAAAATAATTTTGCCCCCTTTTGTTCCCAAGCCCTTCGTCTTGAGATTCCTTGAACCAAACAATTCTTGTTTTTGACTTTTTGGTGACCTGTTTTTCAAAATAATCTTCGCTATTCTCTGTGTTAAAAACAGTTTTCCTTTTGACTCTCTTAAACAACATCTCCTTCATCATCACTATCAACCCAATCTCAATATGACTTTATTTTTCTATCAAGTTTTTCTGATTTGACAGTGTTTGTTTTTCTTGAATACAACTTTATTCCTAATAGGCTAGTTCATCATCCCTGTAAAATAAGGACCATTTGCCATAGGTGGAATAATGTGGTCCTGTAGGAGGGAGGTAATGCTTTGTAGGCCTTTTCTTTTGAAGTTTTCATATGTAGAATCATCAATGTTCATCCCCAGACAAATGTCACAAGACTCAAACCCAAGAATCCTATACATTGACTTATCAGACAACATATCTTATTTTTTGTTTTATGACTTCGTTTTAGAAAGACTGAAGCATTGACCATTTCTCAAGTTTACCTTTGAAATCATCTCTTTCTTTAATGCTTGATCTAATTCCTTTTGGTTTTTCTTCTAGTTTCAAATCTCTTAATCTTTAAGTCAATTCCATTTGTTCATAACTTAACACCCCAAGCATATTCAATCTTTTCATGTGTTTTAAGCCATGACCTCTAATGACTCTAAGCGTCATTTGATATCCTAGAATTTCAGTCCTACTCCTTTGAAAATTATCTCTTTCAGTTGATAGCTTTCAAGCAACTTTTTATAGATTTACTACATTGGAACAGTAAAGGTACCTCTGATTTGTAGCCATTAAAGCTAGAGATACTGGTGCATCATCCAAGCTTTGTTGCACCATTCAAAATCACCAGTCATCTTGTCCAAAATGCACATGTACTGCATCAAACACCATGCTCCAATACATCTTGTTCAACTCCATTCAGTGCAACATAGCATATGTCACTGGTTCAGCATCAAATTCCTTGGTCCAATCAATATCTTCATTGTTGTCTGTTGCCACCAAGGCTTTTGAGTTTGAATCTTCAATAGCCACAGTCTTCTTTTCCTGACGACCATTTGCTCTGTTTTCTGATAACTTAGCAAACCGACACCCTCTATGCAAAATGACCAACTTTTGACATTAAAACATTCAATCTTTGATTTTGGTCAAGAAGTGATCCCATTCTTTGGCTTGAGATCAATAAGGTCCTTCTTTCTTCCCTCATAAACTCCTTATCCGAGCAGTTTATCATTAGCCACCTGCCACCTAAAGTCAATTTTCTTTCCATAGCATCTTCATCAATTTGCAGCAAGTCTTCATTACATCTGTAGATGTAGCATGGATGCATTGTTGTAGAAAGAGAAGGAAAAAGAACATATGATTTCATCTGAGTGAGAAGCATAGATAGCAGCAGTAGGGAACCTTGCTTGAGGCAGCTTTTGTATAACCTTTTAGGATTTTGTATTGGGTTATCAGCAGTACTTTGTTTCAAGAGTCCTGCCCTTGACCATCTGTGGACAGGAAAGTGCAATGTTTTGAAGTTAAAAATAAAGGAAATTGAGACACCCTTCAATTCATGCCACATACACCTATAAGTTGATGTAGATATCAATCAAGAGTCTAACTCAGAGTCTAATCCGAGGTTGTCCCCCGAATCATGGTAGCCACTACATCCACACAGATAGGTAGCTTCTTAGAAACTTCAAGTTGCATCTTCAATGGGAACACTGAGGCATCGTGGTAATTCCAACATGCTAATATATTCTGAAACCTTTCGTATGCTGAATCTAGTTTTCTTCCCTAGATCACAAAGTGAATGTCTCAAATTGTGTTTCAACATATTACTTTTTGCATCTTCTTAGATGCTTCGTTTCCATCCAAATGCTTGCTTTTATGGCATTCCATAAAGATCTTGCATCTACAGCATATGAAAACTGAGAAGAATGTCTATCAGGTTATGCAGAAAGCAGTAATGATTAAGGCTTCTCATTGTTTCTTCTTGCGTTTGCAGCAAGTGAAGTCTTTGGAGCAGACACTTGAGGGAGATGCAGATCTTGTGGTTTGGTTTTTACCCCATTGTGATTATATGTCCCATAGAATGTTATCAGTGATATGCCAATGTACTGTCGCATCTTCATGGACCATAGGTCATATTCACCTTTCTTGATTATAGGGATTCTAAGTGCAGTAACGGACGAGGTGGGAGGGATAGGTTCTGTTTCAGACATCTTTTATGAGATTAAAAAGATTTCGATTGATTAAAAGTTCTTCTAGATCAGAGTCTCTTCACAAGCTCTGATACCACTTGTAGGATCGATATTCCTTAATGAAACACTGATATACTGTCAACTATGCGGAATCTAGTTGGCAGTACTTAAGAAGAACACACAATAGTTTCTCAAACGATTTCTTTTATAAACCTTTTGAATCTGCCTAACTTGCAGATCCCTAATACAATACTAACAATTCTTAACTTCGTGTTTTTCTATGTTTGTTCTATGTCTAATATCTTCCTAGAGATCCTTTTATAAACATAAGGATAACCTCTAGTAGATGTACAGTCCTTGTATATCATAAACACTAATAGATACTTATCACTAATAACTGTTACAAGATAAATGCTAAAACAACCGTTTAAACTTTATAGTTCCTATATCCACGGCAGTACTTCGATCTTTGACTGGCAGTACTTTGACTTTCTATTTAGCAGTACTTTGATCTTTCATATAGCAGTACTTTGACCTTTTTACTTGTATTTCCCAACAGAAACAATAATAAATTAGGCGATAGAATAATTAAAAACCTTGATGAGAGTGTTCGACGGTAGACGTATGGTTGTAAAATGATTGATGGTAGTAGCAGAGATGAGTATCAACTGAAATTTCCAATGCTGATTGATGTGTTTTATTGTTTTAGAGGGAAAGTTGGAAGTT